>CAUYON010158641.1:0-28522 GCA_963573935.1 Arctocebus calabarensis | reverse complement strand
GTGATTTTTGGTCTTCTGGGTATATACCAAGTAAAGGAATTATAGGGTCAAATGGCAAGTCTATTTTTAGATTTCTGAGTGTTCTCCAAACATCTGTTCTTACATGTTTTAAAATTGCTCTTTCTTCCTTTGCTCCCCTTTTTTCTTTCTGCTTCTCCTACCCACTTCCCGATTTTCCTTCCCTGTTCCCTTCCCTGTGACTGTGGCTTAAGCCCTGGGAGTGGCCACTGCTTCTTGGGAGGCTAAGGTCACAGCGGAACCACCCGTCCTATCTAATCCCCTCATTTACCTACCTAAAGGGATGTGATTTTCCATTTGGGCCGTTTAATCTTTACACCATCAGTTTAGAAACAAATCAATGAGACTTACCACAGATGATATCTAAGGCACAGAGAGTGATGTAAGAAAAGCAGTTAAATGCTTCTTGGTTGATGTGGTTTTCAAGCTTATTAACTAATATATTTGCTTGTTCATTCATGACATCTAAGAACTCTTCCAGGATGGTAAAGTGGAAAGTAGGCGTCAGCAATTTTCTCCTGGAGCGCCATTTGTTTCCAGTGCTAGAAATACAATCCATGGTTATAAAAAAGAGAGAAGTAACCTCCAAAACGAAAAAAGCATAAATCTAGCCAAGTTAACAAAATCCCCTTGAAATAGTTTAACAGCTTAATTTACAGATTTTCAAAAGCTTTGGACAGAATCTATATACATGCACAAATACAGTAGATCGTCTGTAAGTTGTCCACCCAAGGGACTAGAACAAACTGGTCAACATACAGAAGTGGTCACCGTACGGAACTAGGCCTCCTGTACAGATATGTACATGTAATTCATGTTTGGTCTATGGAAATTAGGTCAACTTAAACAGGTGGTCAGTGTAGGAAGGGGTCAACTATGGATATGCATGCAGAGCTAAAAATACAACTATTTTAGGCATTGTTCTATAATACTGATATTTAATATTTGAAATAGCACTTCTAAAATTAAAAATTTTAAGAATTCTTCTGAGGTTCTAAGCTCTGCATTTATAAAAATAAGAACTTGGGTGGCGTCTGTGGCTCAGTGAGAAGGGTGCTGGTCCCATACACCGAGGGTGGTGGGTTCAAACCTGGCCCCAGCCAAACTGCAACAAAAAAATAGCTGGATGTTGTGGTGGGCACCTGTAGTCCCAGCTACTCAGGAGGCTGAGGCAAGAGAATCACCTAAGCCTGGGAGTTGGAGGTTACTGTGAGCTGTGATGCTACAGCACTCTACAGAGGGTGACAAAGTGAGACTCTATCTCTAAAAAAGAAAAAACTTTTCTCTCTTCCCTACTAAGACCTTCTTCCTCATGTGATCCTTGACCTCCACTGTGCTTGAGTTCCACAAAGTCCCTATGAGGCTCCTGCCTTCCTCTTGCTGAGCCCTCCCTCAGAGGGTGGAGTCCTGGTTCTGGGTACCAGCTCGAGGACTGAGGTCGCTGTGACGTCTGATTAGATGTTGGAGATTTCCCTGCTCCAGACATTCCTTTGCTCTATCCCTCTGACGTCAGGACATCCTAATTCTTCTTGGAACCCCGGGGATAGTCACTACTGAATGCCACTGCTGGAACACCGCACACCAGGGCACTTTTCAGGCACAGGTGCACCAGTGGCTTTATTTCCAGCCTTTCTCCTCCTTCCTGAGAGCACAGTCTTGCCATGAGGGGTGAGGGGGAACTACTTGTGTTAATTCCTGAAATAACAAGTTACACATGGGAGGAACCTTCCTTTTCTATGAGGCGTCTTCACAAATGTACACAGACATACCTGGTAAGAAGTCCTAGGCCCAGCCATGGTTCTAGAAACTTGTACATGGAGGATTTGTCAATTTGCTTTGAACTAGTTAAAATTACCTTAGGAAGAGAAAAAAAAATTGAGAGATTTACAGACAACAGGACAACTTCAATTATAGGAACACCTGGCTAGAACCCACTACTCGTCAAGGCAGCATGGCATAACCTTTGTTTTCTCTGTGGTTCATTTTCATTCCTGTGCCTCAAAGAAACTCAAGAAGAGTTTTGAACACACAACTGTCACTCAGTCTTGGGGATTAAATAGACTTGAGGGGGAGAAAAATGCCCAAGATGATTCTCTGGTTCTTTCCATAAAGTAGGAATGAGGGTACGGGGAGGCCAAGCTGGATGGAGAGGGGTAGAGGTATCTGGGAAGGCGGAAGGCGGGAGTTCGTTTTCAGGTATGTTGAAATATTCAAGATGCCATGTTCTAAGACAGGTGTGCAGCTCAGGATAAGGACTGAGCTAGACTGTTACCGGCATGTAGGTGACACTGGAAGCCATGTGTGTGTTTGGACCACCTAGCATTAGAGTCAAGTTGGAGAGGGAAGACTGGCTGGGATTGGGCCCAGACTCCATCTACATACACCAAACCCACTTGCCACTGGGTCAACTGTGGCTGAAATCCTATGGCTGGTCCTCTCCCTGTCTTCTCTGAAGAAGATTCTGGAGGGTGGTACAAGAGAAACACCAGCATTCTTGCCACAATAACAAGAAAGTCATATCCCAGCATTCTCACCTAAGAAATTCGGTTTTTAGTTTTCCCTCATTTTTACCTCCTGCTCCAAATCCTTTTTTATCATACCAGAAGATGATTTCCCCAGTGTCACAGTTATAAGTAAAAGATCTACAGCCATTTATTCTTTTCTTTTCTTTTTTTTTTTTTTTTTTTGAGTCAGAATCACATTTTGTCACCCCAGATAGAGTGCTGTGGCATCGTCACAGCTCACAGCAACCTCAAACTCCTGGGCTCAAGCGATCTTCCTGCCTCAGCCTTCCGAGTGTCTGGGACTACAGGTGCCTGCCACAATGCTCAGCTAAGATCTACAGCCTTTTTGAGGGCTAATTTCCACAGCATAGATTAACGCTATCTACAGCATTCTCTTTTAAATTTGGAATAATGAATTTATTATCAATATAAGATGGACCCTGAGCACCTCAGAGGAAACACCCATTTTATTAATCATGTATCTGCAGAGTCTTAAACCAGTGTCTGGTGGATAAGAAGGGCTCACCTTGTGGAATATCCTATTTATGGTTCTAAAAAACTATATCCTTCTATAGACCTTCCAAAACAGGAAAGCAAATATTTGAGGACCTAGCAGCAAATGTGCACCTATATTTAGAGAATATTCTTCTTCTAGGATTCAGACTGCATCTGGAAAACACTAACTGACACCTGTGTAGCCTAAAATAGTTAATGAAGTGCTGTTTCCACTGAACTCACTCTATTTATTCTGATGAGGCTCTGACGTTACCAAATACACAGAGCAATGTCATATTCATGACATACCCACCTCCACATTTTCTGCTT
Organism: Arctocebus calabarensis; assembly: GCA_963573935.1. Lineage (NCBI taxonomy): Eukaryota > Metazoa > Chordata > Mammalia > Primates > Lorisidae > Arctocebus > Arctocebus calabarensis. The sequence continues at coordinate 25,175 of CAUYON010158641.1, read as the reverse complement.
TATAAAGGACCAACATTGGCACTGGTCCGACCCAGAGTTTTAGCAGTGGCATATGGCGGTATTCTTCTGTATACTGAATTAGCTGCTGAAAAAATCCTGGGAGAAAAATATTTGAATTCAATCAAGCCACGAGTTTTGTGAACAAGAAGTATGGAGAATTCTCAAAGAACCTAAAGTTGACCTTCCATCTGATCCCACAACACCATTAACTGGGTATCTATGCAGAAGAACAAAAATCATTTACCACAAAGACATTTGCACCAGAATGTTTATTGCAGCTCAATTCATAATTGCCAAGTCATGGAAACAACCCATGTGCCCATCAACCCATTAATGGATTCACAAAATGTGGCATAAGTATATACCACAGAGCCATAAGAAAAGACTGAGACTTTATATCTTTTATGTTTATCTGGCTGGAGTTCAAACACATTCTTCTTAGTAAAGTATCACAAGAACAGAAAAACAAGTATACAATGTATTCAATACTAATGTGAAACCAATATAAAAACAAGTACATGCCCACAGAAAAGAAAAAAAAACACAAGAATAGTGTAGCAAGGAGGGAGAGACGGGAGAGAGGAGGGGCAAGGAGGGTGGGCAGTGGGCAGGGTCTCACCTAATGTGCACAATGTGAGGGTGTTCAGCACGCCCCCTGGTGGTGGGATCTCACCTAATGTGCACAATGTGAGGGTGTTCAGCACGCCCCCTGGTGGCGGGATCTCACCTAATGTGCACAATGTGATGGTGTTCACCACGCCCCCTGGTGGCGGGATCTCACCTAATGTGCACAATGTGAGGGTGTTCAGCACACGCCCTGGGTGAAGGGCTTGACTACAACTTAAACTTTGCCTTAGAAGTGAAGATAATATAAACTGAAAATTTCTACATTGCAGCAAGTGGTTGGGTGTGGATGTTTATAAACAAAAACTTAAGTCTGATTTCATAAGGGCTTTCTACAGTCAGTTCTGTCCAATAGACTATGACCTTTTGCTTTCTTATTAAAAATTTGGTGAATGAAACAAAAGCTAGTGAAATGTATTAGCAGCATGCCAAACAAAAACTTTAGAGTTCTCTCTCACCATACAGTACATTGTGTAATGGAAGAAATGTAAATCCTGTTGTAATTGATGGCGAAAACTTTTATGAGCTTTAAAATAAAGTTCATTTTATGGTGTAATTTAAAAATATTGTACACCCTCATATTAATTTGAAATAAAAAAAAAAGAATTTTGTGGTTTCTTGTACCCTCAATGAATTCCCAACAATAAAAAAAAATTTTTTTTTAAGAATTTTGTGAACAGATTGTACAGGTGTTCAGGTCTCCTTTTGATAAAGCTACTAATTACATAATGTTACTATTTCAGCAAAGCTAGTATAGGACACAGACGGGATGGAACTCTCCATATCATTCCTGCGACTTTTGTGTCGGTCTAAAATTATGCTGAAGTAATATTTGCCACAGCATATAAATATAACATGAAGCATGCTAGTGATGGTAGAATAATTACTGTTGGGTTTTGATGTACCAAAATGTGCTCTCTTTTTCTAATCATTGTCCAGTATCGGAGCTAGTGAGTGGTGTACCAAGATTCTAGAACATACCATCTTAACCCTCACACCATCGTGCTTTGGAATAAAATAACTGTCAAAATTGCTGGGCCAAGTCACCAGTGCTTCACACTAATATGTGTTATGTTGCCTGCCTGGATCTGGTTTGACAGAGGGGACAAGAAGGTCTGGATCTGAGGTTTGAAGGCATCAGGCCCAAGAGCTGGGAGCAATTAGGACACGCGACTGTGTGGCTCTGGAAAACACCAGATTGGGGTTTAGAGGCCACTTAGAAGCCAACTGCACTACGCAGAGTAAGATCACTAAGGCTAGAATTTGAACAATTAGCTGTCCCTTGCATTAAAAAGGTTATCAAGGCTTAGGATACTGTCTTACTCTGATATTTCCAACTTTGTTACTTTATTTTTTTTTTTTTTTGAGACAGAGTCTCACTCTGTCACCTTGGGTAGAATGCCTTGGCATCAGCCTAGCTCAGAGCAACCTCAAACACCTGGCCTCAAACAATCTGCCTGCCTTAGGCTCTCGAGTAGCTGGGACTACAGGTGTCTGCCACAACATCTGGCTAGTTTTTCTATTTTTAGTAAAGGCAAAACCTCACTCTTGGTCAGGCTGGTCTCAAATTCCTGAGCTCAGGTGATCCACAGGTGTCAGCATCCCAGAGTGCTGGGATGATAAGGCGTGAGCCACTGCGCCTGGTCGAACTTTATAACACTTAAATAATTTATTCTATCATTCTCCAAGATTTAAAAAAAAAAACCTTATTCTAACTAAGTCATCTAGAAACTCTGCATATATTACATTTGGTTATAGTTACTTTTACAATTAAGGGGGGGGAACTACTAGAGGGATTTAAACAACTTCTCAAACAACTTGGTTATGATGCTGAGGATTGAGCAATGGTTTTCCTGAGGCCAAAACCTAGTACTTGGCTTGGCGCCTGTGGCTCAACGGGCTAAGGCGCCAGTCACGTACACCTGAGCTGGAGGGTTTGAATCCAGCCCCAGGGCCCGCCAAACAACGACAGCTGCAACCAAAAAATGGCCGGCCATTGTGGCGGGCACCTGTAGTCCCAGCTACTTGGGAGGCGGAGGCAAGAGACTCGCTTGAGCCCGGGAATTGGAGGTTGCTGTGAGCTGTGATGTCACAGCACTCTACCCAGGGTGACAGCTTGAGGCTCTGTCTCAAAAAAAACCAAAAAAACCTAGTACTCATTGGTGGAATAAAAAGTCCCTTTGTCAAAGACAGAATATTGTCATTCTCTTCACTCAGAAAGTAATTCCAAGGGGAGTTATTTTATTTATTTATTATTTATTTATTTATGTATTTATTTTAGAGACAGAGTCTCACTTCATCACCCTCAGTAGAGTACTATAGCATCACAGCTCACAGCAACCTCCAGCTCTTGGGCTTAGGCGATTCTCTTGCTTCAGCTTCCTGAGTAGCCGGGACCACATGTGCCCCAACTACTCCTGGCTATTTTTTTGTTGCAGTTTGGCTGGGGTCAGGTTTGAACCCGCCACCCTTGGTATATGGGGCTGGCGTCCTACTCACTGAGCCACAGGCACAACCCACAGAGTTACTTTAAAAAGGCCAATAAGTCTCACAGTTTGTTTTGAAACAAAACTTACTCACCAGAGATTTTAATTCTCAGAATCCCCAAAAGAATATGATGAAACTTCTTAAGTATATCACTTTCCAAGGGTAAAGGGGTATGAAATCTATACTCCTCCACAATTATTTTTAGTATCATAATACTGTAGATTAGTAGAGGCAGTTAGCTCTGCTCTTAACTGGTATGATTTTCATATCTAACTGTTGGAGCACTCGTAACCTCAATTCACATTGATATTTGGGTGGTAAAAAGTTTATTTGGATTTTTTTGTTCAGCCAGAAAATAGTTTCGATATTTTTGTAAGTGCTCCCCATGAGGCCTCATCTTCTTCCTATGAAGTTGAAGTGTCTTATTTTTATTTGGAGAAACAGATGAAAATGAAATAATCCTTCAAGCTTTGGGGTTAATGCCCAACCTGTATAATGATTATTAACCACCCCAGAAGAAATGGAGTTCTGATCTGCACCCACTTTAAAACATGCCGTGTTGGGCTCGGCGTCTGTGACTCAGTGGGCTAAGGCGCAAGGCACGTACACCTGAGCTGGCGGGTTCGAATCCAGCCCGGGAACAACAATGACACCAAACAACAATGACAGCTGCAACCAAAAGGTGGCCGGGGGTTGTGGCGGGCACCTCTAGTCCCAGCTACTTGGGAGGCAGAGGCAGGGGACTCGCTTGAGCCCAGGAATTGAAGGTTGCTGTGAGCTATGATGACACAGCACTCTATTCAAGGTGACACCTTGAGCTCTGTCTCAAAAACAAAACAAAACAAAAAGCCAGGCCGCGTTGCGCAAATCTTTTCAACTCTGGCTATCTCCACTTACATACCCACAAAAATAAAGTGCTAAGATCTAATTCACCCTCTTGGAGGAACTGCAAATACCAGGTACTTTTGAGAGCTTTCAAATGTAAGGTGATTTTGTTTTTTTCTCATCCACAAAACATTAGTCTCTTTTGAAAAGATGATGTCAATGTAAAAAAGCACTTTCATAAAGAAGGCTTTTGAAACTCGCCAAGTAAAGGTAACCTCCTTTAAAGGGCTAAATTATGAAGGTCAAAAAGCAAGGGAGGTATTGACCTAGCGATGTGGGGTGAGGAGTGCGGAATGCCTGTCTGACCTCTTATTTTATAAAGTGAGTCTGGGAGAGGGCAGCCCTGAGTCTTAAGGAATTTGCCAGTTTTTAAGTATCTGCTGTGTGCCAAGGGAGTGTATGTTCTTCGGTGTCACAAGCCAGGCCAGGAAAAAAGGCAGACCGGGTTTTGAGAGCTGAGCAGCTATGAGCAGAGAAAAGAAGCGAAAAGCCGGAGGGCGGGAGTTCGGACCTGCTGCCCTCCGTGTCCTCCGCGGATGTCCAGCATGGGACGGGCGAGCAATGTGTGCAGGTGTCAGAGGGAGAAAGTGGGTGGAATTCGGCATCCAGTCTGCAGCGGGTGACAGATTCTTGTCCCTCCTAGCAGCCAGCGCCCGAGCACTGGGGTTCCCTCCAAGTGGGGGGTGGGGACGGGGGTGGGTGGGGCGGACACCCCGGGGGCCCCAGGAGTTGCGCCCGCGAGGGGGCACAGTCCCTACCTCTTCCGTCCCCGTTCATCATCAGCGCGTGACCCACCAGAGGGTAGGCGCGGGCGACCGTGGGGACCGGCCTCATCTGGTACCACTTCCGCGCGTAGCTCGCCACCATCCGCAGGACGCTCAGGGCCAGGGTGGCGCCGGCCAGGGTGACGGCGCCGGCCGCGCCCCAGACCAGCAGCTTCTGCCCCACCGGCCACAGCCACAGCCACACCATGTCCGCGGCAGCTGCTGTGCTCGGGGACCGCGGGGTCCCCCAGGTCTTCTGAGGGGGCGGGGACAGGCGGCGCCGGCCACTCCCTTCTTCCGCCCCCCTCTCGTTCCCTCCCCGCGCCCGGGGACAAAAGTGAAACCGCGGAAAACAGCCTCTGGGCCCTGCGTGCCTCCGAGGGTACCCCCGCTGGGATGGGGACCAGGGACGTCACATTTACCGGCAGCTTCGAGATGGAGACATTAGAAAGTGTCACCTGGCTCAAAGGAGTAGGACGCCGGCCCCATATGCGGGAGGTGACGGGTTCAAACCCAGCCTCGGCCAAAAAAAAAAGAAAGTGTCACCCCGGCAGCCTCGGGCGCCCTGGGGCCACCCGCGTTTGGCTTCTGGACCCCGCAGCTGGGAGTGGGGGTCGCGGGGAGCGGGGGGACAGGGCTGCGGCCGCCGGCGGCCAGCGGACTTGGACTTGAATCGGCCTTTGGAGCCGTCACCCGGGCTTCTTGCTCAACGTGCCGCTGCTGCGGGGAGGGGCGTCGTCCTGACTCCTGCGGCGGGTCTCTGGGAGCAGCGAGCAACTTCGATCCAGGGTGGCCTTGGGGACACACCTGTCACTTTGTGCCAGCTGGCTGACTGGGACTATACAGCGCTCCACGACGTGGTTATCATCCAGATGTCTTTTCCTAAAATATCTTCTGACCCAGGGAAGCCAGAGACCAAGAGACCCAGCCGGGGCATGTAGGAAAGGACCCAGGAAAGTTTCGGCAAGGATGGGGACCAGATAGGGCTGCGGAGGCGACGCGAGAGGACAGAGAGGAAGACGTGACCAGGACTGTTCCCTGACGCCCATTTCTTCTCTCTTCCCCATTCCTGCCGCTCGTTCCTTTTTCTACACTTGACCCTGGCTACAAAGGAGGGTTCCTGGGCAGTGGCGGGAACCTGCTTTAACCGCGAAGTGAAGTGCCTAGAAAGATGAAGTATTAAGATCGCCCGGGTCCCTGTTCTAGTTAGATGAATTTCTAGAAGCCACTGCAGGGCCTGCTTTGACGGATGCACAGAAAGACACGTCTGAGATTTTTCTGCAGCTGATTTTTTTTTTTTTGTAAGTTAAGGAGAGAGGAGAGAGGTGGAGAGAAGTTTACGAAGTAATTAGTGAAAACAAAACAAGTTGCAGAACAGGTCCCTTCCTTTTACTGTCTGGAAAGAAAAACACTGGCCAACTCTATTCAGTGGGAATTGCAAAAAGGAGCTTAACAGTTTTTATTTGACTCTGTCCTATATCCCTTGAAGACTGTTTCTTCCCTCCGCTCTGCTCTCCTTCCCTCCCCTTCTCTTCCCTTCTTTTTTTTCCCTTCCCCCTTTTTCGAGACAGAATCTCACTTTGTCACCCAGCCTAGAGCGCAGTGGCATCACAGCTGACAGCAACTTCAAACTCCTGGGCTCAAGCCATCCTCTTGCCTCAGCCTTCTGAGTAGCTGGTACTACAGGCACGTGCCACAGCACCCAGCTAGTTTTTGTATTTTTAGTAGAGATGGGTTCTCTCTCTTGCTCAAACTCCTGAGCTCAACCAATCCACCCACGTCGGCCGCCCTTGGCATTAGGACTATAGGCCAGCCACTGTGCCCAGCTCCCATCTCTGATCTTTAGATGTTAGAATACCTTTTCCCTCCACTTCTCTACACTCACTCTCTTGTTTATCTCATTCATTTCGGTTCTATTTTTTTTGTTGTTGTCTTTTGAGACAGTCTCACTATGTTGCCCTCAGTAGAGCACTGTAATATCAGAGCTCACAGCAACCTCAAACTCTTGGGCTTAAGCAATTCTCTTGCCTCAGCCTCCCAAGTAGTCATTTCGGTTCTTAAATAGCATCTATATCCTCACAGTTCCCAAATTTATACCGCCAGTTTGCACCTCCTCTCTAAACCCCAGATGTCCAAACACCACCCCATCTCTACTTGGGCATCTAAGGCCATAACATGTGCCACCAAGCCCCAAACTCATTCTTCTTGCAATCTTTTCAATTTCCATAAATGACAACACTATCTTTCCAAGTCTTGAGCCAAAAATCTTTGGACTTGTTGTTTTTGGTTTTTATTTTTTTTTTTTGTAGCAACATTCCACATCTAATCTAATAGTGAATCTCATCAGCTCACATTTCAAAACGTATCCAAAGTCCTATGATTCCCATCAGTAGCTATTATTTATCTGAAACATGATCATCTCTTTCCAGATTGTATGTCTCTATCCTTAAAACCCCAGTAGTAGATTTTTATTTCAGACTTACAGTTTCCCTCAGTGCCAGAGCAAAGGATCTCCGCCCCCATCACCTCACTGACCTCATCTCTTCTTATTCACCCTTTTGCAAAATCCACTCTGTGATCTGGCCTCTCCAAACGTTTCGGACACTCTCTTGCTTTGGGCCTGTGTTCTTCTCCCCCTCCCTGTCTATAATTCTCCTCCCTTGATACCTACATGGCTTCTTTTTCTTACCTTCTTTGAGTCTTTGCTGAAATGTCGCCTGTGCAAAGCCGAATTCCCCAACTGCTTTTTCCACTCTGTCACCCTCTCTTGCTTTATTTGTTTACAGTATTTATTGCTAGCTGCCCTGATGTTTTTATTTGCTTATGGTCTGTCTCCTCAATTACAATCTAAGTCCATTTAGGGAAAAAACTTTGTCTGGTTCAGTCCGATGCTTAGGACAAAATCTTACACAAAGAACTTGACAAATACTTCATGAAACCATAAATCCCCAATGATGACCATGTAGGACTGTCATCTTCTAAAGTGGACATTACCCTAGCTTTCATAAATGAGCTCAAAACCATCATAACCATATATGGATATATGTTTGGAAGCCACTGGGAAAATCTTGCCATGTAGTTAGAAACAAATAAATGAATACCTGTGTATCAGGAACTGCAAAGTAGCAAGATATTTGCACAAATTATATACATATTAGGAGTGTAAAAATGCTTTTCCGAATATAACAAAGAAAAATTTTTTTTTGAGACAGAGTCTATGTCACCCTCAGTAGAGTGCCGTGGAGTTATAGCTCACAGCAACCTCAAACTCTTGGGCTTAAGCAATTCTTTTGCCTCAGCCTCCCAGGTAGCTGGGACTACAGGCCCCTGCCACAACGCCTGGCTTTTTGTGTGTGTGTTGCAGTTGTCCTTGTTGTTTTAGCAGTCCTAGCCAGGTTGGAACCCACCAGCCCCGGTGCATATGGCCAATGCCTTACCCACTGAGCTACAGGCACCACTCAAGTAATAGATTCTTACATGCAAACCTCTAAAGGCAACCAAGGTAAAGCTACCATAGAATATATTCAGTGGTTTTCTAAATAAAAATAATTTTGGATGCCCTGCCTTAATGTTAGTTTAGGCTTGCATATGCACTTTCTCTTCTAAGAAATTAGATGGTTCCTGGAAGTTGATTTAAAATAGCCTAAGTGGTTCCGAAAGAACCTAGCTAGTGGTGGCTAGCTCCTTGAGCAGCAATTTTGCACCAGAGATCCTAACCAGTGACCCTATGTCTAAAAACTCCTCAAGCTTGAAAACTGCTGAATGAAGACTGATATTTTCTCTTAAAGCCCCTCATAGCTAATGTTTGAGAATAATTTAGAGAATTGTTGAGTGGGTGCAGTGGTTCATTCTTGTAATCCTAGAACCCTTGGGGGCTAAATTGGGAGGATTGCATGAGGCCAGGATTTCAAGACCAGCCTGAACAAGAGATAATTCTGGGCATGGTAGTGCGTACCTATAGTCTCAGCTACTCAAAAGGCTGAGGCAGGAGGATTGCTCAAGCCCAAGAGGGTTGCTGTGATGACCCAACAGCGCTCTAGCCCAATCTCAAAAAAAAAAAAAAAAAAAAAAATTCAAATGCTTTGTTCTGCATTGTGTGGGAAACTAAGCATTAGGAATATTCCCCAGTGAGATGGAGCTGTTGCCATCCGAGGGAGGTATGAATACGGTGATTATTCTTATTTCCACTCTTACATGTTTCACTCCTACATAAAATGAAGTCAACGAGAGGACTTATCAGCCAGGCATGTTGGCTCAGGCCTATAATCCTAGCACCCTGGGAGGCTAAGGCTGGTGGATCACTTGAGTTCAGGAGTTCAAGACCAGCCTGAGCAAGAGCGAGACCCCAATTCTACTTAAAAAATAGAAAAACTAGCCAGGTGTTGTGATGGGCCCCTGTAGTCCCAGCCACTAGGGAGGCTGAGGCAGGAGGATTGCTTGAGCCCAAGAATTTGGGGGTGCTGTGAGCTATGATGATGCCACCGCACTCTACCCAGGTGGTGAAGTGAGATTCTAAAAAAAAGAAAAAAAATTCAAAATTCAAAAAAAAAAGAGGAATTATCAACTAGGGGTAAGGCATTAGGGTTGTGTTTGTATTATTACTCTATGATCAGGAAAACACTAATCCTAGTCTCAACACACAGACATCTGTAGGTCGGCAGTAATCCTCTTTCTTGACAACTGAAATGTGTCTGAAAATAACTTATCACACACACATAGATTTATGTGTGTGTATATATGTAACATTTATATACATGTTTGTATATATAAAGTTTCATTTTGGATTAATATAAATTAAACTGATCAAATATAAAAGAAGAGGTTATTGGGTGGCACCTGTGGCTCAAAGGAGTAGGGCGCCAGCCGCATATGCTGGAGGTGGCGGGTTCAAACCCAGTCTTGGCCAAAAACCGCAAAAAAAAAAAAAAAAGAGAAGACATTATTCTGATTTGAGATCTAAGAATAGCAAATGAGTTGAAGGACTTAAAGGAAAACAAAAGAAGGAGGGACAAAAGAAAAGTAAACCTAGAGCCTTGCCTGTTTGATGATTTTCTATAGTAAAGTCAGATGGCGAGACATGTTGTGACAAGCAGGGCAGGTGGACAGAGCAAAAAGAGGTGGAGTTTTCCCTGGGAAGGTGGTGCTGCACAGGTGACATCTGAGCAAAGGTGAAAAGTATTTGCTGCTGCAAAGCCCCCCAAACAGAGGAACACTTCAATGTCAGCAATAAAGATGACATCACGTGCAATATTTATGCTTATATTCAGCTCTAAAAATTGATGAACTTGTACATGGGCTGCCTGAATTTGAAAATAAAACCAGTATAATAAAATAGCCTTGGGAGAATTAGCCACTGACATTTCTCTAAGAGGTTCATGACAAAAGCCCTTTTAAAAAACGGTATGAGGTAAAGAAAGATGGCGACTTTACCTCTTTTGTGTTTACATGGATAGCCTTCTTTTGCAGATATCTCACTAGACTGGAAATATACTTCCCAATCTGATGGCCTCAATTGCCTAACACTGCTTTGACCTTTGTTCTTTAATAGATGTCACTCCTAACTGCATCTCAGCATGTACTTCCTATAGAACACAAGCAGTTCACAGCTTAATGCAGCTAGTGAAGGACGGATTCAGGTCAATGTTCCTTGACTTCTGTACTGTTGACATTTTGACCCAGTTCTTAGAACCAAAACTGTCTCTGGATAGTACCACATGCCTTCCAGTAGAGGAACAGTTGTTTAGGCAAATCTTTTCATTTTACTAGTGAAAAAACTAGAACCCAAATACATGAAGTTAAATTTAGTTGTCCAGCTCATTGATTACTTAATTAAAGATAGAAATGTACCTAGAACACAAGTTTCTGCTTATCCTAATCTGTTCAGGTAGCTATAAGAAATACCATAGATAGGGTAACTAATAAATAACATAAATCTATTTCTTTGAACTCTGAAAGCTGGAAGTTTGAAACAAGGATGCCCGCATAGTCGGGTTCTGGTGAGGGCCTCCTGGATTCCAGACTGCTGATGTGCCCTTGTAGTTTCACATGGTGGAAAGAAAAGGAAGCAGCTCTCTGTTATCTCGTAATAGGGGCGTCAATCTCATTAATGAGGACCCAACTCTCATCACCTGATTATACCTCAAAGGTCCTACCTCCACGGAATTAGATCTCACCACATGAACAGAGGGTAGGGCCACATGAACATTCGGTCCACAACACTGCTGTTTCTTCTTCAGGGCTCTTTTTACATTTTGAATTAGCACAAATAAAACAATTTACAAGATAAATATCATCATTTCCTATTTTCAGACTGGACTAGGCTTTGTTGAAACATTTCATAGTAAAAATATTATTCTCTGTTATTTTTCTTATTTAACCTCTGTGAAGAAAGTGCCGTAACCTCTATCTCATCCCAGTCCTGAAAAGCTTGACATTCTTCCACCACCTGGGTTGCAAGTTGAAATTTCTTCTACTTACTTGGTTCCTTATGGAAACACCTGAAAATCATTGTGGTTCATTAGTGTGAAACTGTAAATTGGTCTCCTGCTCATCAAGCACTTTCCCTAAGTCTCTGTCCTGTGCAGATCGGCCTTCTGTATAACTTTCCGTGTGGCACAGTTTTCCACAGCTTTTCGCTCCCCTGATCTTCCCAGGGAAACGGGGTCTCTCAGGATCCCTTCCTGTCATCTCCTCATCTGATCCCCCCTCCGCTCTGTGGACACCTTGTGCACAAAAGCCCAAGTCTGTTAATGTTTGATGCCTAATTCCTGAATTTTTAACTCAGTAAATATTTTTGGAATGAACAAATGCAAGGCTGAACAAATAAAAGCTACCGGATCACTTTACACTTAGCAGGTAAAGAATTATAAAAGGAAAATCAAGTCCTTTTTCCTTGTTCCTTAGGAGTTGCTGAGTTCTTTTTCATGCTCTTGACTCCATTTACAGGCTGAGCTACAAGTCGGCGACGTTTGTAAATCAGGTGAGGCATTCAATTCCACCCTCCTCTAAATGCTGTGTGGGCAGCTCTGTGTGACAACATCCAACCTTAGCAGTAGCTCATTTTTACCCTCTGCTTTGAGATTTAAAAAGACCTAAACGTGGGGTAATGAATTTATAATGCAGCATGGGATAATCTGGTGTAGAGTGACTGGCAGAAATTATTCAAACAATTTTCATAAACTCTCATTCTATTCATTGCCAGGCATTATTATGGGACAATAGCAATTACAATATCCTCAGGAAAAAAAAATCTATAAAGTAGGAGTGTTTTATTTAAATATTGTTTATCCAGGTATTTATTATAATAAGATAATCTTACTGTGAATTAGCTATTGAGTAAGATATTCTGCTTGTTTGTAAAGTTTAATTCTATGTCAGAAAATAATCTTGGGATATAGTCACTGTAACAGCTAATGAATAATAAATATGAGGCTTATTTTCAAGCCATTTACACATTAGGAAATTTAGATTTTAGCCCTCATTATTTTATCACAGTCTCTATATAATTATTCATAGGCTTGGTCTTGATAAGTGAGGTAATTTCCATGCATCAATACCAGCAAGGAAGACAAAGTTTAACATTTCTAAAATAATAATAGTGATGTACGATTTGAATTTTAGTTTGAAAATGCAAAGATGTATATCTTTGATACAATTAGTGTATAACTCACTGCTTAAATTTCAATGTATATTTGATCAAATGCTATTTATTAAGAAACAATATTTACTTAGCAATGTGCTGAATGTTGGCATATAGGAACATATAAATATTAAAATATGAACACGATCATCAGAAGCGTTACATTACCATTGAGAAGACAACGACATATATACACATTCACACATATATTTATACACATACCCACTGAATAAATGCAGAAAGTTATTCACTGATATTCTTATTTCAACTTGCAGGTTTATTAACTCTAAAAGGTCTATTTGGGAAGGGAACATGGCACAATGCTACTGGAGTCCTAGACTGAATCCCAGTTGTGTCATTTCCTAGCTTGTGACTTAAGGCATATCATATAAATTTTCTAGTCCAGTGGTTCTCAAACTGCTCCCCTGAAGGGAACCTTTAATAGCCCTAATACCTAGGCATCAAGCTTTTTAAACTTTAGATTTCAAATTTATTTCAATGAACTTTCAAGCTTGAGAATGAGTAGTCCAGCTCACTAGGTCTCAAACACTCATTTGGGTACCAATTGCCTTGTTACCTAGGGAGAGTGCAGGTTCTCACTCAGGAAACCCTGCATGAGGCCTAAGATTCTACATTTCTAGCAGGTGACATTCAAGCTGCTGGTGTGTAGCCTACACTTTAAGTGCCAAGGTTTAGACCTATGATTTTGTCTTCTTTAAACTGAAGATGCAATACTACTCTTCAAGTACTGTCAATCGCGTAGCAGATGTACCCTATAATAGCTATGGTTATAATGGGGATTTCTTTTTTTTCCTGTTTATTTTTTTCCTTTTTTTTTTTTTTTTAGTCATATACACATAGATCATGAATATAATAATGCTTTCATGGGGTACAATGTGCTGATTTGATATACCATTTGGAATGCTTACATCAAACTAGTTAATATAGTTTTCACCTCATTTACTTAATTATTGTGTTAATTAATTTATACACATTGATACACAATAGATTTGACATGTACCCTTGCAATATGCACCATAGGTGCCCCCATTTTCCCTCTCTCCATCAAACCTCCCCTCCCCCTCCCCCCATCCCTCTCCTCTTCCCGCCTTCACCCTGGGCTATAGTTGTGATTTATCTTTCATATGAAAGTGTGAGTGATTATAAATTGGTTTTATAATAGTACTGAGTACATTGAATAATTTTTCTTCCATTTTTGAGATACTTTACTAAGAAGAATATGTTCCAGCTCCATCCATGTAAACATAAAAGGAGTAAATTCAAACTTCCCTCAAACTATTTGCATAATTAGGGGGACTTACCTCTTCTAGAATAGTTTATAGCTGATTATTTAAAAATAAATTATTTTAAATCTCTTCAATTTATCTGTTAATTAGGAAAAGGCTGTTCATCATTTCAGCCCCTGAAACGTGTACAACCACTTCGATTCGCAGTGATCTCCCCCTAGCCCCATCACCTGGACTCTGACTACATGTTAGAATCACCTGGGAAGCTTTCACACCCTGGGAATCACAGCACACCCCATACAGGCTAGTCAGCATCTCTGGGGTGAGAATAGGCATCAGTACTTTTTAAAAGCTGTCCAGGTGATTCCAGCATGTGGCCATGATTGTGCACCTCTGTTCCACCTGTCTCTGCATTCCATTAACTTGAACTTTTATTCATTTATCACACATTGAGTTGCTGCTATGTGCCAGTGTTATGCTGGGCTGGAAACTGATTAAAAAAAAAGTTACAGATAAATAGCAAACATATATCAAGGTGTTGAAACTATTCACTTTACGCTTTTTACAACAAATCAGTGAGGTAGATAACGTTATTATTGTTCTTGTCTGATTGAGGAAACTGAGATTCAGGTCATTAAATCAGTCAATGACTCTAAGCTAGTGAGTGGAAATTTAAATCCTAAACTCTTAGTCACACAACAACCCTGCTTTCCAGAAGTTTATCATACAGTGTGTGGTAAGGCTGAAAAATGTCCTGTGACACCATAAAGGTTTACTCTTGAAATACATCCTTGCAATTTCCCATCATGTATTTCTTATTCTTCTTTTATGACTATTACATTTATGTGCTCAAGTACAGTATAACATCCTTAAGGTCAAGACCCTTTTTAATAATTATATGATTAAACCTTTCACCCTAGCACAGGATAAGACTTAACATCCCTGAGTCTTCTTATTCTTTTTCTCTCTTTTCCTTAATATTGATATTTTCAGTCTACTTTCCACATGTTTTCTGGGTACTGATATACTTAAAAGTAGCATATCTGATTGTTTAGTCATGTGTATTTCATCAAGCAATATCTATTAAGCAACCCAACTTACTTAGGACTGTGTTGGAGTATAGGAACATGTAAATACGCTATTTGTCTTACAGTTATATCGTTATGTGGTTATAGTTACAGAAACTGTAGTGTCACATAAATCATATTTCACCTGAAATTTTCTTTTCCTTCTTTGCTTAAATTTTCTTTAAATGCTCTTTAGTCTATTCAGGTTGCCAAATTTAAATCTAGTTTATTATTTCTGATCATTACATTTTATTTCATGACATGCATTCAAACATTTTACTTGTCTATTTCCCTTTCTTATATATATAAAAAAAGTTGCTTTTATTGTTTTCAGTGTTTTCACTCACACATAAAAGTCTGCTGATGTGCCTCATTACCCAACATTTAATGCAAAAGTTTTACTGAGATATGTAACATGGGGGTTCAGGGGCCAAATATTTAATAGCTCTTAAACAGTTTGCTCTCCAAAAGGGAGATAAGTTTCCTCTCCCAGTAACAAGTTGGTTATTCACATCCTGTCTTATATGTTATTTTAATTTTTTTAATTTCCCAATCTGATTTGTATCAAATGCTGTATCATTGTTTTTAATTACTGTCATTCTTATTATTAGAATGTGAACATATCAGTAAATTAGCCATTTCGGTTTCCTCTTTGGTAAAAAGCCTGTTCTACTCATTGTTCATTTTTTTCCTAATAGGTTTATTATAGTTTTCTTAAAAAGTACTTGAGCTTCGGTGGCACCTGTGGCTCAAGGAGTAGGGCGCCAGCCCCATATACCAG
The DNA here is from genome assembly GCA_963573935.1 of Arctocebus calabarensis. NCBI lineage: Eukaryota > Metazoa > Chordata > Mammalia > Primates > Lorisidae > Arctocebus > Arctocebus calabarensis. The sequence goes on along the minus strand of CAUYON010158641.1, from coordinate 9,681 downwards.
AGGAGGTGGGTTCAAACCCAGCCCTGGCTGAAAACCAGAAAAAATAAAAAAGTACATAAGTATATGAGCTGTTTACAGTAATCATTTTTAGACTTTGAAAATGTCTTCTTCCATTATGTTACCAATCAGCTAAATTTGTCTAAAAAAGTGTTCTCTTCTGATAAGAAGTGTTAGATAAAGAATTCTAGGTTGAGTTTATCTCCCTACTTCTCATCTCTCTTGTCAATGTTGAGTTTCTTTACCAACTGATTTAGTTATTTGCATGAATCTATTTTTTTCCTCTCTAGTTGCCTTTTAAATTTTTTTCCTCCCTTTGGCATTCATTTGGCAAATTCTGATTAATTTACCATATTACTTTTAGCTATTTATTATTTTTACTTTAACATTTTCAAGATACTTTGTGTCCCTTACTGTGAAAATTTATGACCCTATGAATTCTAGAAAAATGTATCCATCAACTCTTTACATATCACTCAATCAAAATTTCTTCACACCATCTTTTAAAAATATATTGGGTTATCTAATTACAAATTGTAATATTTTTAACTTTTCCTATATATATGTGTGTGTGTGTATATATATAGTATGAAAGGTCTTTATTGGCGGGCGAAGCTACAGAGCAGCATTAAGGAGGAGGGGAGAGAGAGAGAGAAATGGAGGAAAAGAGCAGAGGAGAGAGAGAAGGGGGGGAGAGAGAGAGAAGAGGAGAGAAGAGACACACATGGGGGGATGGGAGAGAAAAGAGAGAGCGCTTTCTATATTTTTTTTTCAGGCTTTTACTTCTTGGTACTAAGTTATGAGTTACTTCTTCAGCTCTATTTTCCAAATCACGAACATTACTTTCAGTAGTGTCTAACTCAGTATTTAATACTCACATTAAAATTTTTATTTACCTTTATGATTATGCTTTTTAAAATTCTAGTAGTTTTATTTGGTTATTTTTCAACGTTTCCTGATCTTTACATAAGAATTGGATTAATTTTTTGTCTTTTTTATTAAATTACTTTGTCTGTGATATTGGTAAATATACATTTTGTAAAGTCTTTACAAAAGATTGGTACATTTATAATATTGCAAAGTGAGCTTATTTTTACTGAGATTCTATTTGTAGGTACCACCCAACATAATTTTGCCAAAGTTCATAAGAGGTATGCCAATAACATCATTAGAATGGGAATAGAGTCGTGCTAATTGACGGTTCTAAGGTTATATAGATATGATGCATTTAAACTCTATGTGTACAGGTAGCAACCCTGATATTTCATGAGCGTCTATTTTACCTCCCCAAATCTGATTATGATATATTTTCTTACTAGCCCTCTGTATTGGTGGGTGGTTGTTTCTATTATTTTTTATTGGGGCAGGGGTTCAAGTTCTCATAGGGTTGCAGTTTTATGCACGGGCCGAACACTATCCCCTCAGAACCAAGCCTTTTATACCATTTCTGTATAGGTTTTATGTAATACCTACTACTCCTTCCCTCCCTCATTTTCAAACCTACACACTTCTGAACAGAACTGCAATACTTATAATTAATTTTCTCTGTTTCTTTCCACTCTTTTACCCCTGACACCTAGAAATCACTCTCCTTTATGATATCCATTATTCATTTTAAATGGTTATACTTTACCGAACATTTTTACATATTTGTTGCAGGATTTCCAAGTTTTTTTTATCATCCATTTGTCAAATATAGAACAATTTCTACGAATGGTATTGAGGTTACAATAATATTGAATAGTATCTTAGGAAACAGTCCTAATGTTCAGTTCCTTGGCTATGTTTATGGCAGTGCTGCCGGTGGGGAGGTTGCAGTGGTAGCGCAGAATGCGGAAGGGCTGCCTAATCTGCCTGTAGTTATTATTGTCCAGAGGTCTCCAGCAAGAGGGCAGCATTTCCTTAATTTTACTCACTGCATCAAGATTTTGCTTCTTTCCTGCATTACACCAGCAGGAGGCAAATGATGTGGAGAAGAGTAAAAACATGGTTTACATGGATGGAGCTGGAACATATTCTTCTTAGCAAAGTATCTCAAGAATGGAACAAAAAGTATCCAATGTACTCAGCCCTACTATGAAGCTAATATATAGCTTTCATATGAAGGGTATAACCCAATTATAGCACAAGAATGTGGGGAAAGGGGCAAGGGAGGGGAGGGGAGGGGGGAGGTTGGGTGGAGGAAGTGTAATTGGTTGGGCCACACCTACGTTGCATCTTAGAAAGATACAGGTGAAACTTACTAAATGCAGAATACAAATGTCTTCATACAATAACTAAGAAAATGCCATGAAGGCTATGTTAAACAGTTTGATGAAAATATTTCAGATCATATATGAAACCAGCACATTGTATCCCTTGATTGCACTAATGTACACAGCTATGATTTAATTAAAAAAAAAAAAGAATATATCCAAAAATATGTGATTTTTAAATGTAAAAAAGTTATTTATATCACACTCACATGTATCACCCGGTAATCTATTCTTGGTCACTGTTTCTTTCTCTCCCTTGGATCCAGCCTTCTTTGTCTTCTAAGAGTTTCTCACAATCCTATGAATATCCCTCTCTTTCAGTATTTTCTACCCATGGAGGTGGGGAACAGCTGGTAACCCAGCTAGTCTCCATCCTACCTAGAGTATCTCAAATCTCTCGGTTATCAGAGGAAAGGTTAGTGACTGTCTCAGTAATAAAATGTAAAAGAGTATATAAACCAAGATACCTTTAAGTAAAAAGTTTTACATGATCAGAAAGTACTTTTTAATGCCCACACTGTTGGCATAAAGTACCTAGTAGGAAATACTTGACAGATTTTTATGATACAGTTTTTCTATGGCAGATATTTATTCATCCCTCCCTTTTCTAATTATTTATTGAATACTTTACCCTGTGTCCAACAGAGTGGGCTGTTTTTATATCTAATCTCCATATTCACGTAACCACACCTCATTGTTTGAACAGAACAGTTCAGTTACTCAAATTATATAAAATACTATACAAATAATGCTTTAAATCTTTGCTTTTTTTATTACCAGATATCCACCCAAAGATTCTCTCGTGTAGAAATGCTAGTATAACCATTACTTGTACCCATCTCTGTTACTGGATTTCAAGAAACAAAAGCAAAGAAGAGTATTATATCCTGAGCAGACCCTTATCCAAGAATTAATGAATTACTCTTGTGACTCTGCATTTTTTAAAAGCATACACAGGGACAGAGTATATTCAGCCTTTATGCATGTTTTCTTATACTGGTTGTTTTGAATTATGTCTGTTCTGATGAAACCATTGTCTCTTATGATTTGCCTGAGCCCACTCCTTGGTACTAAATCTTTTCATTATCTCCTCTGTTAAGCTGTTAGAGCTTAGGAAAGTATCACTTGAGATTTCCGGCTATCATTCCTCCTTCCACCCCTGCCAACCCCATGCAAAATGTGAGTGAGTGTTCTCAAAATCATAGGTCAATGCCTGATTGCCTTAGACCTGTGCTGTTCAATACTATAGCCAGTAGCGTTACTTAATGTGTGGCTTGCTCAAATTGAGATGTACTGTAATTATAAAATATATGTTAGATTTTGTTGAATTATGATTCAGAATATCTCATTAATAGTTTTTGAAATGATTACATGCTTAATTGATACTACTCTCAATATAGTAGTTTAAATAAAGTTGATTATGCATACTTCCCTTCAACTTTCTTTAAAGTAGATATAAGAAAGTTTAAAATTATGCTTGTAGCTCACATCATATTTCTGTAGTATGACCTCAGTTTTAATTTTAAAAACAATTATATTTAAATTTTCTATTTTGTAATTTTTCAAAGTCAAGTCAAATAGTGGGAAATAAGCTACCCAAGAATGTAGAATGGGAGAATATTAGAAATAAGCTTGTGATCAGAACTCTGCCACTTATTCCCTTTTTGCATAGTCAGCATCATATTTAAGGTTAACACTTATGGTCTTCAAAAGGGATAGAGGAAAAATAATATAAAAACTGGGAAGTATGAAACCACATCCCTTGAATATTGATCATAGAATATTTTATAAGAAAAAAAGAAGAAAATCATGAATGTTTACTGATTACCACAGGTTTCAAGAAATAGAACTATGCAATATAAAAAAAACCTCTTGATTCCTTATGAAGAAATGAACTTTAGATATTCAATAATTGTATAATTATTTTGTTATGTAAATGAAAAAACATATAGTCCAACTAATTTAAAATCTCAGATAACCTCAAATTCAGTTATAAATGTAGTATATAATAGTACAAATTGGAGGGATAAGATAACAGAGTTTTCTTTCATTATTTTTTCTTGCCTGTGTGTATGGTAAATAAAGTTGTATCTTCTACCAGAGATGGGGAGCCTGTGGATTTGGGAGCACATGTGGTCTTATGAATCCTTGAGTGCAGCCTTTTGACTGAACTCAAATTCCCCCTTTCAAAGAGGGATTGGTTCTGTGAATTTTGAATTCAGATTGGGGCCTGTATTTGGGGACCTGGTGGGCCATATGTTACCTAGAGGCCATAAGTTTTATCATTAAGTATGTGGGCTATAAGCATGTTCAGCGCTCATCTATAATTTATGAAAAATAATTAAAAATTGTATGGCAGTAATAGAATGAGTACACCATGCTTCTTAAAATGAAATAAGATAGAATACATATATACTTTTTCTTATTTTTTTGAGGCAGGGTCTTGCTCTGTCTCCCTGGCTAGGTTGCAGTGGCATCATCATAGCTCACTGCAGCTTCACACTTCTGTAACTCAAGAGATGTTCCCACATCAGCTTCTCAAATAGCTGGGACTACAGGTATGTGCCACCACCACATGTAGCTACTTTTTCTCGTTTTTGTAGAGATGAGGTCTCACTCTTGCTCAGGCTGGTCTTAAATTCCTGGTCTCAAACCATCTTTCTACCTTGTCCTCCTAAAATACTAGGATTATAAGCCTGAGCCACCACACTTGGCCTAATACATTTAAGACAGTTTAAATTCGCTGTTAGAATCAAAGATACAAAGGAAGCTCGGCGCCTGTGGCTCAACGGGCTAAGGCGCCAGCCATGTACACCTGAGCTGGAGGGTTCAAATCCAGCCCCGGTCCGCCAAACAACAATGATGGCTGCAACCAAAAAATGGCTGGGCATTGTGGCGGGCGCCTGTAATCCCAGCTATTTGGGAGGCGGAGGCAGGAGACTTGATGGGGCCAAGGATTGGAGGTTGCTGTGAGCTGTGATGCTACGGCACTCTATCCAGGGTGACAGCTTGAGGCTCTGTCTCAAAAAAAAAAAAAAAAAGATACAAAGGAAATAATTTTCCAGAAACACATGGAAGGCTATTGAAAACAATTAAAAAGCAATGTGTGATGAATAGTATTGATTTAAAATCAGTTCAGTCCACCCCTCTGCTAATTGACAAGTATCTATTTACACGCTTCCTATATAAAGTTCAAAATTTTATTGTATGTTGTATATTCACGTATTGTCAAGCGAACTTGGGGGATGGGAAGTTCTTCCTTCTGTTCCAGATATGCATTTATGTGGTCTGAAGAAATATAGACTAAAAATGTCTGTTACTGGGTACTAAAACATCTAATAAGTAAAAAGCAAAGAAGAGAGTTACACCCCCTTATTAGAAAAGGGGAGGACACTAAAGCACAGTCATGGTCCTGAATTAATTATATCAATCACAGTTATTAAATGTGCTGGAAAGGAATGCAGAAAGTTCCTTGCCCTAGCTCTGTTATTTGGAGGTTCTTCATTGTTCGTTAACCCTCCACGCGACAGGGGAGTTGGAAAATATGTCCTTTTAGAAGGGCTATACCTGAGAAACTAGGAAATGTTTTAGGATTAACAGGCATAGGAGTGGTATTATTTTGATAATACAATTCTCCCAAAGTTTGTTAGTTGTCTGGCCTGTTTGCTTATAGCCCAGGCCATGTGCAAGTATCCATACCCAAAGCTCTTGTCTAAGGCATATTAAATCACATTAGTCATGTTACTCCAATCTGGATAAACATGCCCTAAAGGACTGAGAATAGGCACAGTAACTATCTCATAATGCTGATAAATTGTCATATAGCCAAAAAGAAAATTTATGTTGCTATGTGATTAAAAAGGAGGTATTGATGAAATGTAAAAGAAATTAAAAGGAACAAAACAAATGTCCTTTCCAAAAATTGAAGTTATCCCACATCTGTAAGTTACCTGATGAAATTCCCTCACTAGTTCTCAGACTATTATGGAGGGAATTGATACAGTGCTGAGGGTTAAATTAGACCATCTCCAGAGTTTCATCTCACCCTGCCTTCTCTGTTTCTATGATGATTTGAAACCAGAACCAAGGATTAGACAAGTATTGATTCCGAAATACCCACAAAAGTATGAAGAAACTAAAGAAACACATCAAACTGTCTTGCAAGCTGCCATAAAAGATTTATGCTATTCCCTTAAGAGCAGCCAAAAGTTAAGACTGCTCAATCTTCATCTTGCATTTGCCTGTTTGATCTGCTTGAATTCCTGACACAAGGTTTTGAGAACTGTCTTGAAACAAAAGGTCTTCATAAGTTAAATTTTGTTTCTTAGAAATCGTATTTTGTTCTCTAAAAAATGTGTTTATTTTTTGTAAATAAGTGGTTAGTAACTCTCGGGATTTGTCCAGGTGAGTTTTATGGTAAGCAAATTGTATTTTAGCAACATCTAAATCCATGTTACTATATTTAAAAGCTTTATTTTCCCACTGCTTTAAATTGTTCACATGAACTATGTTGAGTTTCATATATGAGTTTTCTCCAAATTCAGGGATTTGGACTGAGCTCTTTAATAAAGCTATTCTATTACAACAATTTTAGGTTTAAAAAATTCTGATTTTTCAGCAAGATGTGCAGGCATTCAAAAACCGTTTGAATGCATTCAGGGAGAGAGTAGAACATTCCATCATTATGTAAATACCTATTGAGTTCTTATGCGCTTACCCTGTGTTGGATGTTGAATGAAGCATTGAAGATAAAGTGGTGAACACATCAGATAATCCATTTTGAGGTGCTTATAGTCCAGAATCTGGGGATTAATATAATTGTGAAAATCTGTGAGATGTTGATACTAGGGAGAGCACAGAAAGGGAAGTTAAGCTAGATTTATTAAGTCAGAAAGGGATGCTGTTTGAGGCCTGAGTGTAAGGAAAGAGTGAGCAAACTGTGATCCTCTTGGCTTCCCAGCTATCTTGGTCCTCTGTAGCATATATACCCTGGACAGAGCTAATTTTTCTAAGAGTTAAACGACATACATGTTTTTAAAGGCTTCTCTGAGGAGGAATAAATAGAAAATTATGCATACAAAATTGGATATAAAATCAAGTATGTATTTCAAATGTATAAAATAACCAATGATAAGAAAATTCTGGAATTTTAGGGATTCAAATTCTTTTCTCCTAAACTAATTTTAGGTCATTTTTCTAGAAAAGCTTATATAGCTATGCTTCCTGATTGCAATCTAACTCTTTCCACCCCCACCTAGAACACTCTATAACTTGTGGTAATTTCCCACCTCTGGCAGGGCCCTATGCAAGGGGTCTTGACACTTAAGTTTAATTAAATGTACAGTAAACTCGCCTTGTCAGTGAACCCAGTTTAAAAGTGGCACATAGCAAAAGTCATGCTTAGTGTATGCTTAATGCCTTTTGGAAATTTACTATATAAAGTTGGAGAATAAATCACTCTTCAATTACTGAGGTTATAACAAAAGCTCTGGTTTCGACCTACTTCACATTTTAATTCTGGTCGTGCCCATTATTAGCTGTACTAACTTGGTGATAAAACTCAGACTTTTTGACTCAGTACATTCATATAAGAAATGGAGCTAGTGCTATAATTGGGTTATAGTCTTCCTATGAAAGCTATAAATTAGTTTCATGGTAGGGCTGAGTACATTGGATACTTTTTCTTCCATTCTTGAGATACTTTGCTAAGAATGTGTTCCAGCTCCATGATGTAAACATGAAAGACCAATTATAACACAAGAATATGGGGGAAAGGGCAAGGGGGGAGGATGGTGGAAGGAGGGTAATTGGTGGGATGGCAACTATGGTGCATATTAGAAGGGTACAGGTAAAACTTACTAAATGCAGAATAAAAATGTCTTAACACAATAATTAAGAAAATACCATGAAGGCTATGTTAGCTAATTTGACAAAAATATTTCAGATTGTATATGAAACCAGCACATTGTACCCCATGATTGTATTAATGTACACAGCTATGACTTAATTTAAAAAAAAAGAAATGGAGCTACTAATGATAGCAATTATTTAGAATTCTAATAAAAATTAAAGAAGTGATTGTGCAAAGCTTTTAGCAGAGAGCCTGCAGAAAATAAATTTGACACATGTTCAGCATTATTATTCTCACACCTGCAATCATCATTGTCATTATCATTATAAGTAGGATGGCCCTGAAACTATGGAAAATATCAGTATTTTCAAATATTAAATAAACAAGGAATCAATGGATTTATAAACTAAGGTTTGTAGTCATACATAAAATGTAAACAGGCCAATCATCTCCATATCTGCGATCTCATTTAACCTCACCTGATTCTCATCCTGGGGGCGGGTATCTATCTGAGAGCCCCTGGCTATTTACTGTGAAAATCCATTCTGATTGGGCAATGTCCTGGCCATACTAGCTGTTGAATATTTTCAGTCTCATCCTTCAGGAACATATGATACATTTTTGTTGTTGTTTTTTAATCTTCTACTTAAAAAAAAATAATGGAGAGAAGAGTGAAAATGAGATGAATGACTTGACCATAGTTCAGAAAGGGAGGTGGGTCAAACTGATTAAAATGTACCTCCCACTCTAAACCCAGTGCTCCTTTCATAAGCTCAAGGTAGTTCTTCTGCTAGTTAGTCTAACCTCATATCCTCTTATAATTAATAATGAAACCCAAATCAGTTAGGGAGGGCTAATTTCCTAAATATCCCCCAAAGCAAAAATTATGTTTTCCTTCTGGCGGTGGGATCACCAACAGGATCAGAATTGTTTAGAATCCATTTTTTTTGCGAGAGTGGGGACAATACCTAGAACAATGCCTTAAGGCAGCCTACCTAATAATGACTGAGAATTGATAACTGGTGCATAAGAATATGAGGAACCCATCAGCTCACACTCAACAGCTGTGTTCCTGAACATACCATTGGAGAAGTGACCCCATAATCGATGCTGGTATCTTAGTCACCATCATTAAGTGCTTTCTTTGCAACACTTCATCCTCCATATACATTTGCATCAGTGAATCTGAAACCATGGCAGCAAAGAGCTCAAAGGTCTCCTCTGGCACTCCTGCAGCAATCTCCGTGGAGGAAAGCATTGAAGGAACTGGTGGAATGCCTGGCACCTGCATAACTCATCATAACAAGTATCTACTAATCTCCTCTATATATTGTGCTGATACTTTCTGTTAAAATGAGGATGCTCGTCTGGAAATCAGTCTGTAAAGTACACAGCATCTATCTGAAAGATGAGTCCTTGTGCCACTTTCTTTTTTTTTTTTTTTTTATAATTTTATTGAATCATAATTCTGTACATTGGTGCAATCATAGGGCACGATTCATACACATTCAGAAATGTTTTGATCGTACTGTTACAGTTAGCCTTCATGGCATTTTCTTGATCACTATATAAAGACAT
>CAUYON010158638.1:0-18087 GCA_963573935.1 Arctocebus calabarensis | reverse complement strand
AGGAATGTAGAGACTCAGACTTGGGTCCTATGAATTTCATCCAACATCTCATCAACCTCTGTTCTGAGAATCCTCCTAGGCATCCTCTCCACATTCTCAAACACAACAACCAGGGTGCCTCACTTACAAGACAGAAAAAGTCATTGCCCTTTTGGATCATGATGTGGTTTAAATGTCTGTCCCTCTGAAACTCATGTTGAATATTAATCCCCACTCACTGAACATTAATGTGGCAGTATTGAGAGATGGAGTCATTAATTGTTCCACTTGTGAATAAATGGGTTTTTATAGGAGTGGTACTGATAACTTCATAAGAAGAGGAAGAGAGATCTAAGCTAGCATGCTCAGTCCTCTTCCCCTGTGTTGCCTTCTGCCATGTTACGACACAGCAAAAGTCTGCCACTAGAAGATGAACAGTTATAATGCCAAAAGCTTAAACTTCCTGCCTCCAGAACTGTAAGAAATAAATTTCTTTCCCTTGCAAATCACTTAGTCTCAGCTATTTGGTTACAGGAACAGAAATGAACTGAGACAAATTCTAAATGTCACCTTCACCCGTGCTCTCTTCCATCCCATTTTCCAGGTAAAGAAAGTAAGACTCTAAATGACAAAGTTCTTTGCCCATGAGCTCCTTGATATTAAGTGGCATGCCTGAGACCTGAGCTTGGGTCTGTCTGAATCCAAGGCCTGAGTTCTTGATCATCAAAGTACTTTATGTCCCCAAATAATAGCTCTGCTCATGATGCAGATGATGCCCCATACCTGCCAAGCCTGGACAATCAGAGTAAAAGCAATCAGATGAGGAATTTGTCCTATAACCCTGGCCAGGACACAGATTACTTATGGAAACACAGATTACTTATGGAAAGGCTGGGGAAAGAATGATCTTCCAAAGCTTCTAAAATGCTTGAAAGGAAAAGCTATAGAGAAAAAGGTAAAACAAAGATGGAGACCTATCGCAAAAGACAGATTATTTAAGACTTGGATCCAGCCATGTCTGAAGGCCACCACTCTGGACTTCCCAGTCAATAGATTTCTTTTCTTTTCTCAGACCACATGAGGTTAAGTTTCTATCACTCACAACTCTCAGAAGCTCGAGAGACCTGGGAACCGGGGTCTCTCAGCATTTTGGTGACAGAGTTTTACTCTCTATGCAATGCTGCCCACTTCCCTCATCAGTATGACCTGTCCAAAGAAGGGAAGTGTGGGCAAGGGAAGGGAACCAGATTCAGGTGTGGCCTCCCATTATAGATCCTGGTCACTGAAGCAGAAGAGCAATGAACTCATGGAAGATGAACCACAGGGTGAGGCAGAGGGAACTGACCCACAAAGGTGAGAGTCAAGGAAATAGCAGCCCAGGTCCTCCACCAGCTGCAAGTTCTCCTTATTGCTCTGGGCTTGGAGATGGGCAAGGCTGATATCAGACCTGGAAGGGAGCCTGGAATACTTATGGTGCCCAATGCATCACTCTGTCCTCCACTTTAAAAAATTCCTAGTCATTATTTCAGACCCAGCTCTAACAACTCCTCCAGGAAGCCTTCCAGCCTGCACCACTAGACAAAATTCTCCTCTGAGATGTCATAGTCCATCTTCCTCTGGTGCTTTCCTGCTCATGTAATGTTGGGGAATTTCTCTGGGGCAGGGATTTGGACTGAGGCCTTGAAGGGCCCTAGTGTTGCCTAGAACACCAGGATAGGGACCAGAAGGAAGAGCAGGAAGGAAACTCTGAGGTGGTGGCTGATAAGTATGTGAAGGGAAGAAGAAGATGGATGAGAAAGAAGGGGTTGGGTTACAGAAGGGGCTACACAGAAGTGTGTGTGCGGGGTGGGGGGGAAGGGGCTGGAAGCCCTCAGGCATGCCATGGTGCTCACCACCACAAGCTCTGCATGGGTACCTGAGGCATTCAGGACAGGTCGGACAATGTCAGGGTGACACAAATTGATGACGGGTAAGGTGGGTCCCAGCCAGAATTTAAAGCCCTTGGGGTAGGTGGCCACCAGCTGAATCAGTTCCCTCAAACCTTCTTTCCTTGTAGGAGGGATCTGCAAGTAAGGCAGGAGCTGTTACCTCCTATGATGGTTAATTATGAGGTGCCAACATGACTGGGCTAAGGTATGCCCAGATAGCTGGTACATTATTCTAGATATATTTGTGAGAGTTTCTAGAAGAGATTATCTTTTGAAATGGTAAACTGAGGAAGAAAGATCTGCCCTCTCCACTGTGTGCAGGCACCATCAGGTTCATAGAAGGCCTCAACAGAACCAGAAGGCAGAGGAAGGGGGACTTGGCTCTATCTTTGGGAATTGGGACATACCATATCCTGTCCTTAGACACCAGAACCCTGGCTTGTCAGACCTTCAGACTCAGACTGAATTATAGCACTGGAGTCTCTGGATCTCCAGCTAGAAAATGGCAGATGGTGGGACTTCTCAGCCTCCATAGTCACATAAGCCAAGTCCCATAATGAATCCCCTCCCATGTATGTATACCTATAGCTAGGTCTATGTGTCCTGTGGCTTTGTTTCTTTGGAGGATCCCAACTAAGACACCTTCCTCAGGAGGAACCCCAGCAGGGCTCCCCTGCTGCCTGTGGGCGTGGTATAAGCCTTTGCAGCAAATAGTTTGCCTGGTTATGAAGAGTTGGAGGGAATCTCTGTGCCCTCCTGATCCTTCTATCTTGGGGCCATCAGTTAATGTCAGAAGGACATCCCAGGGCAGAGGGAAAGGACATGTTATCTTCCCACAGAGGGGCCCACATTGGGTTCAGGGGAAGAACTTTTTGTCCTTGCTGTGGTTTCAGACTGGGAGCAGCCATATGGGGAGGTACCCATAGAGGGAGCTGTGAGCAGAAGTGTGACTCAGAATGTGTCTCTATGGCTGGTTACCACATGCTTTCAAATCCTGGCTCGTCTACATGGGCTTCAGGTCCCCCCCAAAAGAAGGGTTTGCACCCTGGAGACTTTCCAGTATCAGCTAGCCTAGGGGAGCAGAGGGGAACTCTGACTATCCATCAAGAGTGTGGCTCACACCTGTAAGCACTTTCTGCACACCAGATTTTTTGCACCGTGTGTTCTGTGCACTCTTCCACTAAACCTAAGTACATGGCCATCACTCCTGCCATTGGAAATGAGCAGACTGAGTCCAAATCCCACAAAGGAGAGACTGGGTCTAAATCAGAGGGCAAAGACTAGGGGAGGGGGGGTTAAGAAAATCTCCTGAAAGGAAAAGTGAGTGGCCAACACTTATCCAGGTTGCACAGCAGGGCCCAATAGGACATCTTTGTGGGGAAGAGCAGGATAAGAGGAAAGTGCTCCAAGGAAGGGCAGAAGGTGAAACAATGCCCACACCTCTCTCCTAGACCAGCTGTGCCCCTATGGGGTTCAGCGTGTGGTAGCTCATTCCTGTGGAAAGCAGAAGCCACAGGAAATGGCCCAAGCAGGGAACAGACCCTGGAAAGTGCTTTTCAAGAGGGTTTGAGTCCATCTGTGGAGACTATGGTAACACCTCGGGCTCCCTGCTCTGTGCAGTCTCCCTGGGGGCTCTTCACAGTTCACCAGTGTGAGGAGTGAAGAGAGGAATGAGGAGTTGCCTCTCTCACTTCTCTGCTGTCCCACAGCCCAGCCCACCTTGACCCTCAGCTTCCCGAGCAAACTTCCCAGCCCTGGGGAAAATCACCCAACTTGATACCAATAACCTGTCCTGCTACCACACTCACCAAGCCCAGATGACCCAAGAACCAGTTGCACATCGGGGGCTGCAGGAAACAGTGGAGGTGGTGGCAGTTGTCATAGAAGGTGTAGATCCAGGCTAAGACACGGGCCAGGAGCCAGGAGGTCCCAACCATCAGCAGCAGCATCCAGGGGGAGGCTGTCACTAGCCCCAGGCCCAGTGAGGACAGGCTCAACTGTGTCATCTGCAGGACAGAAGCATGGAGGGGAAGTTCCTGAGGTTCAGGAAGGGGAAAGGGAACTTTAGGCCAGTGCAGAGGGGCAGGGGCAGGGAGGGCTTGGAGGTGAAAACAGGGACCCCAGGGGAAGATGTAGAATGAGAGAGAAGAAAAGGAAGAAGAGGAAGAGGAGGAGGGGAGAGAAAGCTGATTACAGTCCAGAAAGTTAGAGCCTGAATCACTGGGACATTGCCAAGGCCTCAGTTACCAGGAAACCACCATTCCCAAGGACATATTCCTGGAGCCATTCCAGCCTTGGGAAGATCCTTTCCCCCCAATCCTGGACCAAGACCCTCCAGTCCCACCACCCCCAGCCTGGTACTTTCTCTGGAAGACCTTTGTACCTACCCCCTGAAAAGAGGCAGCTACAGGAGGATTGTGCTGGCCGGGCTATGTCTGGGCAGGTGGCCAACACATGGCATGGGGAAGCAGCTGCTTGTGATGACAGAGCACAGGCACTGGGTCCTCAGGTTACAACACTGTTCACTTGGGGATAAGTTGAGGGAAATCAAAGGTGACTCTGTGGGCTGACACCCACAGGCTAGGATGTGGCAGATAAAAACATGGGCTTGAAAGCTCAGGTGTCACGTGAACAGGCCCCACATAACCTTGTCCCAGATTAAATCCTGAGTTTCTATGCAAGTGTGGGCCTGGAGGAATCCATGTCCATTTCTTGGTGCAGAATGAGTAGTCTGAGAGACAAAAGACCATGGGCCCAGGCTGCACAGCCTGGCAGGAGTTCAAGTCCTACCTAGAGGTACCCCATGTCCTGGATTGAGACATGACTGCTAAGAAGAGAAACAAAATATCCAGCCTTGCTGGCAATTATCCTGGTCAGATTCTAGTGATGAAGAGCTCAGTTGCAAGGGCAAACCTGGAGGCTGTGCTCAGTGTCATAGGACAGAGCAGAGAAATGAGCGTTTAGGCTGAAAGGGGCTGTCAGCAGATGGGATACAGGAAGGGGAGGCAGAGCCAGGAACCCTCAGTGGAGTCCTCATTCTGCCCCATCCCAGCTCTGACTGTGGAAAGTGCCGTTCATCCTGGGCTCAGTCTTCCCGTCTGGGAAGAGTTGAGGTCCTCCATAGGAGACAGAGGATGGCTCTACAGAATTGGGAGCCCCAAAAAGAAAAAGTGAAGGGAAGGGGCTGGAAAGTAGCACTAAAGTTGCTATGGGCCAGTGCACTACTCTGTGCAAAAGATGGTGCTGTGTTCTCTACATACAGCGCACTTACTCCGTACTGTCCACTATGTAAATCCTGTCTGCTGTATGGTGGGTGCTCTAGATCAACTTACTTTGAACACGGTACTTATACAAAGTTTATTTACTTTTGTCAAGTGCTCTATGTAAAGCATGCCCACTGTGTATTAGGTGTTCTCCATAAAGCATCTACTATGTTTTGTGTCTACTATATGCTTGGTGCCTTCATAAAGTGCACCTACTATGTCCCAAGGATGCTACATAAATCCTGTTGGGTATGGGCCAGGTGCTCTACCTAAAACATTCCTACTATGTGTGCCACCACTCTACATAAAATATGCCTAATGTGTGCTGGCTGCCCTACATCATATACTCCTTCTGTGCACCATGTATTCTACATAAAGTGTGCCTACTGTGTGCCAGGTGTTCTATACAACATGGCCCTAGTCTGTTCTAGGTGCTCTACATAAAGCGTTCCTTCTTTGTGTCAGATGTTCACCTGCACCACAATGCATAATGTCTTTCCAACATTGTCCCCTCAACTCTCCAGCCAGAACACCAGATACTGATGGAGAGACCAAAGTGATGGCCTCCAAAGGAGAGAAGATGCCCATTTCATGAAGGGTAAACTGAGGTCCAAAGAAGGCAAGCAGCCCAAGTTGTAGAGCTTATAGGAACCCAGGCGTGTGAGGTCTTCAAGCCCACACCCCTCCCCTCTGTTATGCTGCTCTGCTCCTATTTGTTGGAGACAATCTTGTATGAATCAGGGACATTTCCCAGAGGGAAATTATTGTGAGGCTCTTGTGTTACCACCTTCCCCCCTCTTCTCACATCCAGGATGTTCCACCCAGTAGTTAGTGCTACCCTGATCCCAGGTTTTTCCTGAATATTGTTCAGAATTGAGCTGTGGGGTGGTCTTCGGCGAGGGAGGGCTTGAAGGAGGAGCTCCTAGTAGACCTGCTGAGAAGAGAGTTGGGGAAAAGACAGTTCTCCTGACACTGGCAGAATTTAGGAGATGCTAAACCTTACCCCACCCTGACATCCAGTCCAATCACCAGGTGATTTAGGCTGCCAGTCCTAGAGTCCTCTATTAGGTGGTGGGGGGTTCCTCCTCCAGAACATCCTCCCCCTCCACCAGGAAAGACCTCATCTGCTGGCATGTTTGTCCACTTCAGAGTCTGGGGGCAAATCCAAAGTATGACAAACCAGGCCAGGTCCTAGAGATATAGAAGGAAGAGACCCCAGTGGCCAGAGAGGCTCCCAACTCATTGCAGACCTACTAAATGCTTGAGATGGGAAAGAAGCCTAGAGCACAAATGGTGGCCACTGGCATTTGCCAACACAAGTCACTGAACCTGTTTTAATTCCTTTAAATATGTTCACCATATTTTCCATTTCAAAAGTGAGGGATGAACCTGGAAGATATGTATGTGATTACCCACAGTCACAAAGCTTGTGCCCCCAGACCACTCAGCCTCACCTTGTTCACCCTTCACCGCAGCTGTGCTCCATTGGGTCTATAAAAGGCCATTTCGGTAGCAATTACCTCACAACATTGCAGAGATAATTAAAAGAGACAAAGTATGTAAAATGCATAAGACATAGTAAGGGCTCGGTAAATGCTACTCATTGTTACTGCTGTTTGATGTTGTTGGTGTTTAAACTGGAGAGGGAGTTTGAAGTGGATCCTGCAGTGGGGAGAGATGTTGACCTTGTACTGTCTTGTAAGGGCTGTAAAGGTCCAGCCTGTTTTCACCATCTGATCTCTCTGGCTATTGTAATGACTTGGTAAGGTCCCTCTTAGGTACAGAGATCCTGGGCCTAAATCCAGAAGAGGTTTCCATAGAGAAGTAGCAATGGGAACTTGAACCCCAGCCAGGTGTTGAGCAGTATTCACACCTGGATTCTTGGGCAGGACATCAGCTCTTTTGGGAGCTAGTAACCGGAAAGCCCATTGATTCTGGTCTCAGTGAAGAGATGAGCCGTGCACTACCAAGCCTCTGCACCCCTAAGAGTCTCTGCTTGTGTGCCCCCAAGGATAAAGAGATCAACACACATGCACACACACACAGAAACACACATGTACTAACAGTCTACTCCTTTAAAGAACACTAGGAGATGGATATGCTATGGTCATAAGCCTCAAACTTAGACTAGTGATAAAACAGATAAGGTGATTGTTTAAAATGTATCTTCCTTCCTCTAGGTGCACATGTCAAGAAAGACAAAATATGATACTAATTAAGATCACGAGGTGCAGAACAGCTCTGCAACATTTTCTCAAATACGGGGTGGAGAGTGAATAAATGGATATATTCTTATTCCTCATACCTGTGTAAATATATCCTAGAATGAATAACTTTTTAATTGTAGACTATAGCTGTTCATGTACACATAGCTATTTACATGTTTATGTATTTCACTTGTGTGATTTCCTCCCATTTTTACAACACGCAATCCTCGCAGGTGTGTCTACTCTGTGGGACCCTATATGCTGTGGAGGATTTGGATACTGAGTTCTGAGAACGAGGGCATAGGATACACCCGAGCTTGCGCCCCCTGCAGCTGTGGAGGCCAAGGAGTTCTGGGCAGGTCTCTGTCCCTGGTGCTGATGCAGGTGGAGCCTCTTCTGTTCCCTCTGGTGTCCCCTCACTATCTGCGTGGTCCTCCAGACACATGCAGTTGTTATCAGGGCCCAGAGAGAGCACTTTAGGGGCCTTGGTGAGGTATCCAGTAACTGCCTTACTTCTGCTCACTTCTGCTGCTCAATAAAGATAGGAAAGTACCTGCTGCAAAAATTTCAGTGTCTCCTCCAGTGTCAGGCACCTGCGTAGGCAACTCTACTCCTTTTTATGGAACTTTTGACACTTAAACC
Organism: Arctocebus calabarensis; assembly: GCA_963573935.1. NCBI lineage: Eukaryota > Metazoa > Chordata > Mammalia > Primates > Lorisidae > Arctocebus > Arctocebus calabarensis. The sequence goes on along the minus strand of CAUYON010158638.1, from coordinate 10,068 downwards.
CAAACACAGCATTGACCAGAAACCACAGATAGCTCTGAGATTTGTACCTGTGTCCCGTGGCATGGCCTTTCCTTCATGGTATTTGGGAGCCACATCGTACTGTTGCACCAATTTGGAGTTCACTCCATGTGGACCCGTGCTGAGTTCAGGGCTCTGTCATACAGATGGATCAATAATAAGCTTGTATATGTATCTGTGTGAACCTGACAGACTGAATTTCTGCGTTCATATTCAGATTTTGTCTGTGATCTGCTGTGTCCTGCAGTATCCAATGAGAGTGAGGATGAAGACAGGAATTTTTCATCTGTGTGCCTTCTGCTGTTCACCTCCAGGGTGGTCCCCCATAGGACAACTCCAGGCTCTGCACTACTTATCATCACTTATCATTCCATCCTCTAAACCTTTGCTGTGAAATTTCAGTGAGTCCCTGGGCATGTACTCTCTGGGCTCCAATGGATGTGATGAATTTCTGGTTTTCTAGTTCAATCTTTAGCTCCATCAGACAAGCAATAGATATTCATTCACAGTGGTGGGAATTTTCTTCTAATGCCACTCACAGAACCCTCACCTATGTTTCCTGCTGGTGCTTATGAGTGAAGGTTAGCACTGAAGGAGATCACATTCTAGGAAAGCAGAGATTATAGGCTTGGAAGGCCAAAAGGTGACATGTTTGGGAGGTGTTTTATCCTGTGTTTATGCTATAAAATTACAAACAAAAACAACTTATTAAATATCCTCACATTATCCTGCATTCCCTGGGAAACCTTTAACATGTGTGGTCATCATAGCTGAAGCATGTTAGCACCCATTAAGAAAGCCTTTGGAAATTATCACCACAAATGATGACGTGTCATGAGTGATGATGGAACCACAGCATTAAGTAAATTCTATTAAAGTGCTACAAAGGCAGGATTTTCTATGCAAACAAACTAAACGTGTTTCCAGGGTCCAAGGTATACTGAGTGTCAAACACCTTGGTTCCTTTTTTCCATAGGGCAGAAATGAAACTTATCAGGAACGACATACTTGTTCAGTAAGGAACATGAGGAGATGGCTCCTGCACATCACAAACAATCTTCACATGTACTGGTACCAGTCCAAAAGCTTTTACTCTACCAATTATTCCAATGCTTTGTCAATAAAAATATCTAAAATATGCACTCATGGGGTGTAAATACAATTGTGACTGTAATGTACATGTTACATGTTATGCATACATATTTTTTGTATGATTTTCCATGGACTTCATGTTTATGATTGCATGATATTCCATTATGATTAATGCATTAGCATTCAAAAATAAACTTTTCCCCTGTCCAATAGAAAGAAAGACAATAGGAAAAAGAAAATAAATTGGGTAAAGCACACTGAAGACATAAAATGTTGATGAAGTAAATCCTCTATGAAGAGCAATGACAGTAAAAGCAAATGGGTCCATATTTTCATTGTGTCCACACCATTTATTCAAGGTTAATACTTTCCCCAGTGCTCTCTAATGTCTCCCTCACTTTTGAGACAACCACCTATTATAGTCTCTCTTTTGACTCTCTGTTTTGTGTAGAGAACTGGCTGTGAGATGGCAGAGCCCTCACAGCCTAGGGAACATTCAGAGAATGAACACCCAACTGCTTCTCCTCCATTTCCAAAACAGCTATGTTCCTTTCTTCCTGCTCCCTCTGCCAGAAGTCATATAGCCCTTTCTTTTTCCAGTTACTTACGCAGAGATCCTTGAGATCTCTCCCTTCTTTCTCCTTGTCATATGCTAACATAGTTAAGTAGTAACCACTAAGTCACATAGTTCTTCCTTTATTTTGTTAATTATGCTGGGATCCTAGTGATCTTTCTCTTCTTGCTTCTTGTCATATGTTAACGAAGTTGAGTAGAAACCACTAACCAGATGGTTTGTCTTTGCTAAAGTTATTTATATTTTCCTATTGCACTATAAGACCAAAACTGTGTCTTTTGTTTATGCTATTTCCCCATATTGTCTATGCTACCTCCTCCTGGACAACCCTGCACAGACACTATAAAATAAAGCTGTTTTTGTGCTTTGGTGCTGGCTACAGCCATCAGCTCAGTCTGACCTCCAGTCCCATCCTTTGTTTCTGTCTCTTCTCTTATGCTGTATTTTTCTCAGTCCCCACCAATTCTACTCTGGTTTACTCCCCTTCACCGTGCTAGTTCGCAACACTTTTGTTCCATGTATCTATTGTCTACCCATCTGTAAAAAGCCTACTCTCACCATTACTATAGTTTATCTTGACAATGGACTCAGATAGTCCTCTATCTTCTTCAGATTCAAGAGTGCTGTGGCTATCCTTGGACCTTAGGTGTCACAGGTTACATTTTTTACGTTGACTATCCATTAACAATTTAATATTTCCCAAGAACAAACAGTTGTGAGCAAGAAAGGAAAAAATACAATTTAATGTAGCTGTGCTTAATATTTTTGTCTTTTAAACTTTAAATTCAAGTTATAAGTTATTTATACACCACCATTACAGTAATAAAAATATCCTGAATTTTACTATATATTTACCTTTATTAGAAAAATTTTAAATTTCATATATTTTTGTATTACTACTTATCAGCCTTCATTTCAGCTTGAAGAACTCCCTTTAATGTTTCTCATGGGGCAGATGTAGTGGTGACGATCTTCAGTTTTTGTTTCTTAGGGGATTGTATTTATCTCACCATTTCTGAAGGGCAGATTTGCTGGGTATAGTATTCTTGGTTGAAAGATTTTTCTTGCTGTCAGCATTTTGAATGTATTATTCCATTCTCTCCTGGCCTGTTGAAAACGGCTGATAGATTTTTGTGGTTCTATTGTATGTGACAAGTTTCTTTACTACTTTTTCTTTCAAGATTCTCTCTTGGCCCTTGAATGCTGACAGTTTGGTTATAATGTATCTCAAAATATTCTTCTTTGGGTTAATCTGGGTATTTTGAGTTTCACATGTCTGGACGCCCATATCTTTACCAATATTTGAGAAAGTGTTCAGCTAGCATTTTTCTAAATTCTCTTGATGCCCCTTTCTCTCTCTTGTCTTGTTTTGCTATCCCAAAATTCATATGTCTTTATATAATCTTTTTTATTCCCTTTTATTTTTATTCATCTGGTACCATTCTATCTATTCTCTACTCCCAATTTGACTTTTTTATATTTCACATTATAGATTAATATGTAAGTGGTTACTACAATTGAGTTAATTAAGATATCTATCATTTTACATAATTGCCCCATTTTCCAGACTTATTTCTTCTACAAAACTGCAAATTTGTACTCTTTGACCTATATATCCACATTTCTCCCTCACCCACCTATGGTAATCAGCATTCTAGTCTCTATTTTTATGTATTTGACTTTCTTTTTAGATTTCACAGGTAAGGAAAATCATGAAATATTGCCTTTATTTTCCTTTATCTAAGTCGCTTATTTCAGTTAGTGTCCATGTGATGCAAGTGGCAGGATATCCATTTTTAAAGGATGAATAATATTCCAGTATGTGTGTGCATATCATAATTTCTTTTTTTTTTTTTTCTTTTTTGAGACAGAGCCTCAAGCTCTTGCCCTGGGTAGAGTGCCATGGCATCACAGCTCATAGCAACCTCCAATTCCTGGGCTCCAGTGAGTCTCCTGCCTCTGCCTCCCAAGTAGCTGGGACCATAGGCGCCTGCCACAACGCCCAGCCATTTTTTGGTTGCAGCCGTCACTGTTGTTTGGGGGGCCTGGGCTGGATTTGAACCCGCCAGCTCAGGTGTATGTGGCTGGCACCTTAGCCGGTTGAGCCATAGGCGCTGAGCCATATCGTAATTTCTTTATCTGTTTCTCCATGCAACTGTTTTTTTGTTTTTTTTATTTATTTATTTATTTATTTATTTATTTATTTATTTATTTATTTATTTATTTATTTATTTTTGAGACAGAGTCTCACTCTATTTCCCAGGCTAGAGTGCTGTGGCATTAGCCTAACTCACAGTAACCTCAAACATAAAGTAATCCTCTTGCCTCATCCTCCCAAGTAACTGGGACTATAGGCACCTGCCACAATGCCAGGCTAATTTTTTCTATTTTTAGTAAAGATGAAGTCTCATTGTCTCATTCCTGTTCAGGCTGGCCGCAAACTCCTGAGCTCAAACAATCCTGCCATCTCAGCCTCCCAGGCTGTTGAATCTTGAGTGCTAGGATTATAGACATGATCCATGGCACCTGGCCTAGAGATGTTTTAGTATTTGCTGGGAGACTGAGGCTGGTGAGCCTAGTGACACCAGTGCTTGAGACTGCTAGCAGTTCCCATGCAGACCATTGCTTCTAGACCACAGTCAAGAGAGCCTGGAGCTGGCATTTGGGGTCCCTTCTGAATCTGTTGTGCAATGGAGGCCCACAAGCCTGAAGGTGACACAGATGGGCAAGTCTTCCTCTAGGTCCTTGGGAGAGCAGGACCAATTTGGTACCACAGAGATGGAACCTAGCCACAAGGTAATTTTCAGATCTATCACTGAGATCAATGCCAGAGGGCCTATGTGCTAAGACACTAGTCATGTGTGATATCCCCTTAGTGGATGATTTTGGCAAAAGGATCAAAGCCAAATGAGGATATAGCTATATCCCTCATGGAATAGGGTCTTTTCCAGAGGTTGAGCTAAGAACAAGATTATCAAGTCTGCCACCCAGGTGTGGGACTACCACCTCAAAACAACCTTTCTAGGCCTTGGGCTCCTTTGGATTTTATACCATCCAACTTGAATCCCAAGGCTCCCACAAGGCACTTTGGTCCCCAATGACTATGAGATTATTACTGCCATGGAAAGATCTGATCTGTACTATTCCACCATCTTCCTGTAGTCACTCTTCTAGAAGTCTTAAAGTCAGATAATATAGGTACTCCAACTTTGTTCTTCTTTATAAAAAAGGCTTTGGCTCTTCAAGGTTTTTCTCTTTTCTATATAAATGTTACAGTTGTTTTAGAATCACCTTGTCTATTTCTAGAAATAAAGTTTTCTGAGATTTGGAATTGTGCTGAATCTAAAGATCAGTTTGAAGATAAAGACATTTGAATAATATGGAGTGTACCAATCAATGAATATGGTTATCCCTTCATTTCTTTAGCGTTTACCTTGCTTTTTTTTTTTACGATGCTTGATTTTTTGCATCCACCACTTCTATTTTCTATATTGCCATTCAATATTTCCATTCTTGCTTTATATATACACACACATATTTAGAGACCATTATTTGTTTCTTTACATAAGATAATTCCCTGAATTTGCCTACATTTTTACACCATTTGGAATTTTTTTTCTGGAACTTCAGAATATCCCTCTGGAGCATTTTCCTTCTTTTTTATTTCAGAATATTATGGGGGAACATAAGAGAAAAAGTCAAATCAACTCAAGGTGGGGTCAAGGGAACAAGGGAGCAGGGAGGGGGAGGAAGGGAGGATAGGTGCCCTCCCATTTAATGGGCACAATGATAGGGTGTATAGCACACCACTTGGGGGTGGGAGACAATTATAAGATGGAGTTTACCTAACAAATGCAAACATTGTAACCTAATTCTTTGTTCCCTCAAATAACTCAAAACAATAAAAAAAAAAAAGAATATTATGGGACATTCATGTTTTGGTTAAATAATTTGTTTTTGTACAGCTTGAGTCAAAATTAAAAGTGTGCCTTTCACCCACATAGTGTGCATTGTACCTGTTAGGTGTGAATCTACCCACTCCCTCCTCTTCCCTCCCACCTGCTTAATTTTTGTTGAGTTTTACTTCCACATGTGCACATAGGTGTTGATTGATTAGTTCCAATTTAGTATGAGTACATGTGGTGTTTGTTTTTCCATTCTTGGGATACTTCACTTATTGGTCTCCAGTTCCATCCAGGTTGTTACAAAAACGTGGACAATCCATGTACCCACCAATACATGAATGAATTTTCCTTCTTGAAGTACATCTTTTAGAACTTCAATTCGTGGTAACTTCCTCAATCTTTATTTTTTCTGCAAATGTTTTAATTTTATCTTTGTTCTTAATTGTTTTACAATTGATTTGGGTAGTTTTTGTCTATCAATATGCATTAGCTTTTATTTCATTATGTTTTAAGTTGTTCACTGTTCTTGTTGAGATTTTGCTTTCTTATCAATATAGTTATCAAATATTTGAAAACGAATTCTTTGGCAAATGATCAAAGGCATGCAGATTAGCACAACAATAGAAGACTTTTTTAAAAATTGGTGTAGTTATTTAAAAATAAAAATGATCACTTCCATTCCTGATGTGATGGCATTGAAATTGATATTCTCATACATGGAAAGTTGGCATAGTTTTTCCAGAAAGAAATTGGGTAACATATAGCAAGATTCATGAAAATTTTCAAAGCCTGGAATATGGAAGACTAAACTGTGTGAAAATACTTCTGGTGTCTAATTTCAAGAAACACATAGAAATACTGGATACAGTATGATGAGCATCTTCTGAACACAGAGCTGAATCCACAAGCAAGTTAAGGGAGGATATTTGCTTCTACCTTCCATCTCTTTTCTTTCTCACAGAGGCTCCAAGCCCTGGAAGTTATTCTGACTAGCTATATCTCTTATCTTTCTTCTATTGGTGACTTTCTTGGATATTTTCCTCAGCAAAGTTCTCTGAGGAATATTCCTTAGTATTTCTTTTACTTTGGCTTTTGTGGTGAATATTCTCTGATTTTGTTTTTCATAAAATGTCTTTATTTTGCCTTCATTTTTGAATAAGGTGTTAGTCAAACATAAAAATTTAGATTCATGGGTAGGTGCAGTGGTTCATGCCTATAATCCTAGCACTCTGGAAGCCAAGGCAGGAGGATTTCTTGAGCTCAAGAATTTGAAACCAGCCTACACAAGAGCAAGATTATGTATCTCTTCCCAAACCAGAAAAAATTAGCTGGGTATGACGATGCACCCCTATAGCCCCAGCTACTTAGGAGGCAGAGACAAGAGGATCACTGAGCCCAGGAGCTTGTGGTTGCAGTAAGCTATGATGATGACGCTTCACTCTATACAGGGTGACAGAGCAAGACTCTATTTCCCCACCCCACCCCACCCCCCCAACAATTTAGATTATAGTTACTTTCGTTAGTCTCATGGAAAATAACATCTATAGTCTTCTGGACTTTTACTTTTGGCATTGAGAAGTTGGCTATCAGCTTATTTGTCTTTCCTTTGAATATAATCTCTTTTTATTCCCCATCTCTTGACTGTGTTGAATCTTTTTCTCTTTTCTTTAGCTTTTCTTAAGTTTTACCAGAAAATGTCACGGTGTGAATTCCTCTTATTTATTTTGCCTGGAGTTCACTGGGTTCTTGAATCTGGGACATGATTTCTTCAGATAATGCATATACCATATTATCTCTCCCCTACCTCCAAAAATCTGACTAAACAAAATTTGTACATTATCATTCTAACCCCTATGCTTCCTTCCTTCTCTTCTCCATTCTTTATTGCCTATCTGTGCTTAATTTTTCTTCTGTGCTTAATTTTTATTATTACGTCTTCTGTTCCCTGCTCTAGTTCACTAATTCTTTCTTCACTTGTGTCTGACCACATTAGACTTCTTTACTGTTATTAATGTTGTATTGTTGTCTCTAAAATTACATTTTGGTTCCTCTAAAAATCAGCTCTGTCACTCTTTATAACCACTCATTACCTGAAGACATTTCTCAACTGCCTTTCATTCTTTAAGCCTCTTAAGCAGTATTTTTTACATGGTCCTTGCCTTCCAATATCTGAAGTCTTTGTTGAACTGTCTGTGGAGTATCGAAGAACTGGATATTTTGAAGGTGCTAATGACTGTATCATGACCTATCCTATCAGTTTTATGAGGAAGGAGTTAACCACTCTCTGCTGAATGGCAGCAAATGAAAGGAATTACAGGTCTTACAAGATCTCTGTCACCGCCATTCCTAAGAATGAAGGTAAAGGAAGTAAAAACAGACCCAGAGGTAATAATGAGAATGCATCTGAAAGGAGAGAATTGGTATTTAAAGAGGATGGGCAAGAGCAGGGGTTCTCAACCTGTGGGTTGTGACCCCTTTTGGGGTCAAACAACCCTTTCACATGGTTGCCTAAGACCACTGGAAAACACATATTTCCAATGGTCTTAGGAATGGAGACATTGCTCCCCTATACGTCTCCAGGTGGGTCTGCCCACATGGAGATCCGTGCATGAGTACCCTGTGTGAGGACATCATGGCACCATCCCCATCACATGCAACCCATACAAAATAAAGATGTATGTGACAGGGTTGGTGCCACCATGAACTTATCTGGACCAGTCACACATGTTTTAGAGAGCAGCTACTGTGTAGAAAGCACCAATATTGGAGGTAAAATATTCATGAATTAATTACTTCATGAATTCTTCATGAATACTTCATGAATTATAATTACTGGGTAAATATAAAATCATGTGCTGTAAAATCATCAACTAGTGCAAGAAAAAATAAATCTGTACCATGGGAACTTACAGGTCTTTTTATATTCAGCTGTGGTTGATGTGAATACTGCCTCTTTGTGATAGTAACAGGTATGTAAAAAAAATCAAGACTGAGAGTGGTAAATCATAGGAAACTTCAATGAACTATATTGACTGAACTATGCCATGTATCATCTTTTGTATTATTAAAGCTATTGTTATATATTATTTTCATTAGCAAACCATCCCATGACAATGGATCATGTAGAGAAGAACATTAAGGAAAGAAAATATAGTGAGGATGTTTTACAGTATGATGTTACCTCAATAATTACACCAGGAATTGAGAAACCACAATGTTTTATTTGTTGTGAAGTTCTATCAGCTAAATCTATGAAGCAGAACAAACCAAAACACCATTTTTATAGCAAGCATCTGAGCTTTGCCAGCAGGGATACCAACTATTTTAGAAGCAAAGCTGATGGACTCAAGAAAGCCAGACTTGACACTGGTGGCAAGAACCACAAACAAAATGTAGCACCCATTGAAGCTTCATATTTGGTGGCACTCAGAATCACCAGAGCTATGAAACCTGACACCATTGCTGAGGATGAACAATTTGATTACTGTTGCCAGTAGCCAAAGACATTGTTCAAGTTATGATCAGAGATGAATTTGTTACAAAATTGAGCAAAATTTCCTTATCTAATGACATTGTCTGCAGAAGAATTGATGACATGTCTGCTGATATTCTTGATCAGGTAATCCAGAAAACTAAATCTGCTCCACTTTCAATATTTTGTATACAAAGATGGCGGTTTGTAGCCAGCTTTCTGCAGATGCTCCTGTCCACAATGAGAGTTAAAGGACAGAAATTTAGCAAGAAAGTCAAGGGTTTGGATCTGAGCCAAAAGAGAAGGTCGAAGAACTCACATCAACCCTGCTGTCGTGACCTGCGACCCCAAGGATACAAATTAAAGGTACAGAACACATTGCCAAGTGGACAGGATCTCTCACCCCCATGAGATTGGCTCACAGCATACTCCATACCTCCATACAAACAAGCAAGCAGAGTTCAGATGTCCTCCCACTCTAACCCACGGGAGATACCCTCTAAAAACCGGACCTGCTTCCCCTACTAGGGTGCCATGGCACTCTCCTACCAGGCAGAAAACTGTATAAAATTGTACATATTCTCTACCTGGAAGTTTGAACTCCCATCACTCCCCTCCACTCTCACCCTGGGGTCTGGAGGTCTGTCCCCCATGGAGTCCAGATTCGTGCACATTTTCTCGAGGGTTGTGGACAGAGCATGGGCTGTTGCTGATCTGTGCTATTTTTCTGGCTTGGGAGTGGTGAGAGGAAAGTGAGTCAAGAGGAGGACCAACTGGAGAGGCAGTCCCCTGAGGCACCGAGTGGCAGCTGCAGCAGCGGGAACAATTGCAGTGGGACTCACACCCCTGGAGATTTTTTTTATTATTATTAAATCATAATTGTGTACATTGGTGCGATCATGGGGCACAATGTGCTGACTTTATATACAATCTGAAATATTTTCATTGAACTATTTAACATAGCCTTCATGGCCTTTTAATCACTATATGAAAACATTTATATTCTA
>CAUYON010158637.1:0-12390 GCA_963573935.1 Arctocebus calabarensis | reverse complement strand
TATCGCCCTGGGTAGAGTGCCGTGGCGTCACACTGCTCACAGCAACCTCCAGCTCTTGGGCTTAAGCAATTCTCTTGCCTCAGCCTCCCGAGTAGCTGGGACTACAGGCGCCCGCCACAGCGCCCGGCTATTTTTTTTTTGTTGTTGTTTTGCAGTTCGGCCGAGGCCGGGCTTGAACCCGCCACCTTCGGTATATGGGGCCGGCGCCCTACTTGCTGAGCCACAGGAGCCGCCCCTCTCTCTTTTTTTTTAAATTTATTTTTATTTATTTATTTATTTATTTTGCAGTTTTTGGCCAGGGCTGGGTTTGAACCTGCCACCTCCGGCATATGGGGTCAGCACCCTATCCATTGAGCCACAGGTGCCACCCCATTTTTTTTTTCTTTTAATTTATTTTTATTTATTTAATTAATTAATTTATTTATTTATTTATTTGGCAGTTTTTGTGTCCACTTTCTCTTGGAGGTCTGCATGTTCCCCATGTCTGCCTATTGGGGTGTGTGTAAAAGAGTGTCCCAAGTAAAGGGGGGTTTGAGATGCCACTATTGAGGTAACCATTGTGTGAGTGACATGGTGTAGAGCATTGAGCTCCTCTGTGAGCACCACAGCTAGATATGAACAGTACTGGGGAGGGACCCAGGGGACTAATGGGGAGTTCCTGAGGTAAATTCTTCACTCATCTCCTGGTAGGATGGAGCTAAGTCCTGACCTCATCTCAGCCTGCCTTGCCCTGGAAAAATACCTGGACAACCCTAATGCGCTCACCGAGAGGGAGCTGGTACGGTCTGGCCTGGGCCTAGCTGGGACCCTGGCCCCTCCACCTCTACCCTTGACGACTTCTCCTTGTCCTTGGTGTCTCCCTCTATCTGCCTAATGGGAACCCTGGGACCCAAGCCTGGAGCGAAGGGGTAGTGGTACTTGAGTCACTGGCCTAGGAGAGGGCCCATGGAGGCAGGGAGAAGCCCAAGAATGACCACTACTGGCCAAGCCTGCCCTTGACTTCCTGTTCCTCCTGGGGGCTTCAAGGTGAGGCTTCCGTATTTATCTTTTTGAGTATATACACTTGTCTTTGGCCATTATGTCCAGGATGGAGGTGCTCACACCTTCCTTTGGGGAGCATGTCAGGAATTTCAGCATCTGTACTTCTCTTCAAGGATCTTAGTGGGACAGGGGTGTCTACACTTCTCTCTCCAGCTGTCTACATCTCCCTCGAGGAGCTGGTCCAGGATGAAGCCACCAGGCTTTGCTCCCGGGGGTTCATCTGAGGCAGGGTGTCCCTGCTCTTTTCCTGGGTTTTGGTCTGGGAGGTGATGGGGCCTCCCCCACCATCACACTCTCTCCCATCTGACTTGTGCAGAAAGTGGCTTACACCACAGTGTTACAGGAGTGGCTTCGCCTGGCCTGCCGTAGCGATGCACACCCTGAGCTTGTGCGGCGCCACCTGGTCACGTTCCGGGCCATGTCGGCGCAGCTACTGGACTACGTGGTCAACATTGCTGACAGCAACGGCAACATGGCACTGCACTACTCTGTATCTCATGCCAACTTTCCTGTGGTGCGGCAACTACTCAACAGCGGTGAGCCTGGTGGGAGGATGAGGAGGCTATGTCAGTCCAGGCTTGCTGTCTGGTGGAGGAGACACTATTCTTCCAGTCTGACAGGGAGGCATGACCCTCCCAGTCTGATGGGGGAGACACCGCCCTCCTTGTCTCGTGCTGGTCTGATGATACTCTCCCAGTCTGACGGCAGAGACACCATCCTCCTGGTTTGGTGGGGGGAAAGTGGCCGTCTTCATCTAATGGAAGAGACACTACCTTCCCAATCTAGTGTGAGAGACATAGGCCCCACCTTTAGCCAGTGTAATAGGAAAGGTAAATGTGAACTTGTGAAAAAGATGTGATACTCAGGTGCGCCTGTGGCTCAAAGGAGTGGGGCACCGGCCCCATATGCTGGAGGTGGCAAGTTCAAACCCAGCACTGGCCAAAAAAAAAAAAAAAGATGTGACTCTCCATTGTTCCCGAGTGTGCCTGTATAGTAGAAGCGACATCTCTTGAGCCCCCCCATCAAGACAACTCCAGTTTGGGGCTTCGACAGAAGATGTCCTCGTTTAGGCTAAAAGAAACTTGTGCTAATCTGGTGGAGAAGACACAGCCTCCCAGGCTGGTGAAAGAAGCAGAGCCCACAATCTGACAGGGGAGCCTCAGTTCCTGTTCTTAGCCCTTAAATAAGGATGTCAGTACCATGACCCCAAGTCTGATGGAGGAGGCACAGTCTATACCTTTCGGAGCAGCTTGACAGTAAGGATGGGGATCCTTAGGGCTAGTTGAGTTCTCATTCTGAGACAGGCAATAATTAGGCCACACCTAGACTGACAGAGGAAACGTGATACCCAATGATCCTGGTGGCCTGGTCTGAGAGTTTACACCCCTCTTAGGTGTCTGCCAGGTGAACAAGCAGAACCGTGCTGGCTATAGCCCCATCATGCTCACTGCCCTGGCTACCCTGAAGACCCAAGATGACATCGAGACTGTCCTTCAGCTCTTTCGGCTCGGAAATGTTAACGCCAAAGCCAGCCAGGTATGGGCCCCTCGGCTGCTGTAGACCCACTGGGTCCAAGCCACAAGAGGTGAATCTAGGGGCCTAGCTCCAGACTCTGCTCCTGGTGGCCAGGCTGCCTCTGACATGGGGCCTCCTTATGAAAACTGGAAGTGTGGAGGACTTGGGCGTCCTCATTTTTCTGAACCTGATACAAACAGGGTTTCCCTGGTAAGGAACTAGAGCCTCAAGAGGGTAGACAGGCAGACCTGGTCTCCAGGCTCCTCAGGTTCTCTGGCAGGTGCTCTGGGAGCCACAGGATTACAGGCAGGTTAGGCCTCAGGGGCTGCAGGACACTAGCAAGGTGGTGGTGTGGCCTTGTCCCTGGTTTGAGAGCTCCTTGGGCTATTTCTCAGAGAGCAAAAGTCAGGTGACCATGGAGGTAATGGGGGTGTGGACAGGTGTCCAGGCAAAAGAGCAGAGAGCAGGAAAGCCAGGACCCAGTGAGACAGTGAGGAAGGGGGAGGATTTGCAACAGCCAAAGAAATATGTGTACAAAAGGGTTTTGTGGGGCGGCGCCTGTGGATCAGTGAGGGCACCGGCCCCATACACTGAGGGTGGCGGGTTCAACCCCAGCCCCAGCCAAACTGCAATAAAAAATAGCCGGGTGTTGTGGCGAACGCTCGTAGTCCCAGCTACTTAGGAGGCTGAGGCAAGAGAATCGCCTAAGCCCAGGAGCTGGAGATTGCTGTGAGCAGTGACACCACGGCACTCTACAGAGGGCGATAAAGTGAGACTGTCTCTAAAAAAAGAAAAAAAAACTTGAATTTTTATTTACATTTTTAAAGGGAATTTATTTAAGAAACACATAAAAACATGACAGCACCCTTTACAAGCCATGTTAATAATGAAATAGGCAATAATAACATTTTTTTTTGAGCATTAACACTCGGGCATACTAACAACAGTCACATAGGTACAGCAGCGTTAAGAAGATGAACCATGTTCATAAAGAAACAAGAAGGCAAATGTATAAAGTCATATCACTACGGCTGGTAATTGTGTGCACCCAACTTTGCAACCATGGTCACCCGAAATATGGTGATGAACAACCTAAGACTTGACAAGATCAATCAAAAACCAAGATGGGACACCACCACACATGCACTTGCTGAAAGAGCTGAGATCGCAAATGGAGATGTACGAAAAAGACCTTCATTTACTCAGGAAGTTTTGACATTTTCACCTGACATTTATAACGGACCTTCATGGAGTCAATTTGCACAATATGCACAAAATGGATACTCTCTAAAGCCTCTACAGTTCATACCTCTGTTATTGGAAACAATGAGGAGATGAAATACACAGGATAGCGAATTGTAAAAAATAATATTAACCCTTTAAAATGGTGAAAGAAATCTAAAATCTAAAAAGAAAAACTAACAAACAAAAAACTGAAAAGAAAAATTAACATATGAAAAGTGTATTGCAGGGATCATTGGGGACAATTGCAGAGGACAATCGGTCCATAAGAACTGACCTCACAGGATGCTATCCTGTGACTGTGATTTTTTAGGATCTTAGATGTTAGGGATTTTGATCTTTGAGGCTTTTCACATTCAGGATGATGGTGTTGTGGGGGGGTGGTGTCTTTTGAGCTTATGCTCCAACCTCCACCCACCACAAGAAGACAAAGGGGTGACCCGGCCCACGGGGAACCAAGAAGGAGTGCCGTTGACACCTGACGGATGAACAGGGCTCAGCCAGGTGGAGGCAGGGAGAGAGGAAAATTGTTGGCCGACAGAAAGTCTGCTCAGAGGTAAAGCGTGGTGTACAATGACTGAACGGTCTTTGGTACTGCCGAAGGACAGGGAGTAGGCGGGGCTGGAGACAGCAGACGGGGTGAGGTCACAAGTTCAGGTATACTCTCTATATAATCTGTAGATTTATTTTTACTTTTTATTGATGGATCCAGGGTCTCGCTCCATTGCCCAGGCTAGAGTGCACTGGCATCATGATAGCTCACAGCAACCTCAAACTCCTGGACCCAAGTGATTCTCCTGCCTCAGCCTTGGAAGCAACCAGGACTACAGGTGTATGCCCAGCTGATTGCTTTTCTTTTTCTTTTTTTTGTAGAGACAGGGTCTTGCTCTGCTATTCAACTTCAAAAAAATCCCATCTGGCCTCCAGCAATCCTCCCACCTTGGCCTTCTGAAGGGCTGAGCCACCAAACCTGGTCAATTTATATATTCATACACATGTATGTGCCTGGGTTCCTGGCAGCTGGATGTATATACCAGGGTTGTCCCTGTTGGTTTAGCTATCTCAGCATAGGGATAGTAATTGTGAACAGTAGAAAGGATGGAATTTTCCAGGGAGACAGTAAAGGACATGCCGAAATCCTGAAGAGCACCAGATGTCAACGTGATGGGACATGTGTTTCCAAGGTAAGAAATCATCATGCTCAGAGGGGAAGGATTCCAGGAGACGTAGCACAATGGGGTAGAGGGGAAGTGAGGGAGTCAAGAGGAGAAAGTATTCTGCAGGGGTCAGTACTGCGAGAGGCCCAGGAAGCTGAAGTTGGAGCCAGACTGCAGAAGGTGTAAACGTGTGTAAGTTGGGGAGAGTTTGGACCCTATCCAGAGGGCTACAGGAAGCCCAGGAAGGACTGTGAGCTGGAAAATCTATGTGCTTAAAGTAGTATGTACTTGGTGGTTTGGAAGTCAGGGGCAGAAAGCAGAAAGTGCGTTTAGGAGAGTTCTCCACACTCAACGTCAAAAGCACTAGGAGGATGGGGGCCTGGGAAAGGGAAAGGAGCCTGGTGAGAGAGGTCTTTAGGGAAAGTGGAATCGTTCCTTGTTGAATCCAAGAAGATTCTATCGGGTCTAGTATTCAGCAGAGTGTCAGTATCTTTACCGTAAAAATCATAGTTAGCAAGGGCTGCCAGGCTTTGAGGAAAATTGACAGGTTAGGTTCCAGAACACTGAGCTGTAGACAGTATTGTGCAATGCTGACGGGTGTTTTCTTGGTAGTTGAATACTGATGGTGCCTGCCACAGGCTCTCTGCTTAGTCATTTGTCTGCATTTTTGGAAATAAGGAAGTATGATTTCATAGTCATTTTTGCAAATGCTACACCTACTTTTATGATTTCCGGAAACATTGCGATTAGGACTGTGAAGGTGTTTTATGGTCCTTTTCTTCATATTTACTCTTTTGATCTCAAAATGCGGCATGGACATTCCCTCTCCATACCAAAGGCATTTTTCAAAGATTTAACTTTATTTTCAGATTGTTTTGGATCAAAGTTACATTTCTAATCCTTGGCTGCTCTTAAGTTTCTCTTTGCCCACTAACTTTTTGCTTCTTTTCTACCTCAGTTCCCTCCCTACTTAGGTCTAGCCCCAAGAAAACTCTAGCACAGCTGTTCTGCAGACAAGCAAATGCCAGAATAAGGAAATGTGACCTTGTTAATACACCCAGGAACTGGAAGCAGAAACTACCTGATATGATTTAAATGTCATAATATACATATTTTCCTCTTAATGTTCTGCTAGTTTTTCTTCATGAGATATTAAGCTCGTTCCTGAAAGTATTTAACACTGGGTACCCAATCCCTAGTTGTTGAATGAATGAATGATGAAGGCAGGCAGAATAGTCTGCCTTTTCATTTCCTCTGCATTGCTTTCAACTTTTTCTAAATTTTGTCCTCGAGGTGTTTTTTTCCCACAAGCATTCAGGAAAGATTTGGGAGTAGACACCAGCTACTGTGAAATGTCTTGCACATTGAGGCTGCTTAGAGTTTAATGAACAACTTAAAATAGTTGTTGTAGAAGACTGTTAAAATTAGGAAGGCACGTGGTTTGCCAAGTTATAGGAAAGAAATCATATGTAAAAGGTGAATGTGAATGCATATACATGTATGCTAAGTATGCCTTTTCTGTGCTAATTTCTTTAGAGTTCCTACCTGGCAGAGTATGCCTGTTCCTATCTAACCTTACTACTGATAGACGCCACCTAGTGGTGCAGAACAACAGCTGCTTGTAGATCAACTTGACATGTCATTATTATTATTATTACTTTATTATTTCTTAACAAAAAGCCCTGAGGAATAGTGTATGCCACAAGTCGGAATAAAATTCAGAGGAATGAGATATAAACTTTAAATTTTCTATGGCAGAAGACAGACAAAAATAACAGTCCTTCATCATTCATGTACTCTTACTCATTCATCAGATGTTGATCAAGTCCCTGGCCTTTGCCGGGTTCTGTGTGGGGTGCTGGAAATAAAACTTCAGTCTCCGCCTTGAAAGGTAGGAGTAAATGGTAAACACAGGTGATCTGCGGCATCTTCCACATGCATGATACGTCAGCCACAGCATCACACCTGGCCCTCTGACCTTGCATTGCCTGCTTCCTGGAGCAGAGGAATGGAACCGCGAGATGTAACTTGCTTGTACACAAGCATCTTCTAAGCCAGAGTCAGAGTCAGTTGTCTGACACCAAATTCTTTAGGCTCCAAAAAAACCCCACTATTAGGGAAAGGCAAAGGCGGAAGATGCTTTTGAATTACATACAAGTTAGGATCTTTCCTCTCTCTCTTTTTTTCTCCCTCCCTTTCTCCTTCCTTCCTTCTTTTCTTTCTCCCTGATCTCCCCCTACTTCTTCTTCTTCTTCTTTTTTTTTTTCTAAGCCAGGTGAGATGAGAGGGCGGAAGACACCTCTAAGACTGATAATGTTGGTACAAGTTGTCTAGCTGTGGGTCTGGATCTGGACTAGAGGAGGGAAGACAGATCAAAAGGGGTAGAAGGGCGTCTCCTGTGGCTCAGCAAGCAGGGCGCCGGCCCCATATACTGAAGGTGGCAGGTTCAAACCCGGCCTCAGCCGAACTGCGAAACAGAAAAATAGCTGGGCGTTGTGGTGGGCACCTGTGGTCCCAGCTACTCGGGAGGCTGAGGCAAGAGAATCGCCTAAGCCCAGGAGTTGGAGGTTGCCGTGAGCTGTGTGACGCCATGGTACTCTAGCGAGGGTGATAAAGTGAGACTCTGTCTCTACAAAAAAATTAAAAAAGGAGGTAGAAAATGTAAATAGGTGTGGCCATAATTTTGAATCATCAGAAAAGAAGTAACCCACCTGTCTAGAACGATTCTTGGCAGCACAGTGGATTGAGTACATTGTAGGAAAGACAAACATATAGAATTTCTTTTTACTTGTGAAACTTTTCCCTCCTAAAAGCTATTTGTCACTGATCCTTGATCATTTCATCCAGTGGTGCCTTTCCAGATCTCCATGGCACGTCTACACAAGGTTAAATTCAAGTCTGCAATTTAAATGTATTGCCTTTACATTATTCTTTGAATTATTTCTCATGTGAAAATCCTGGCTGGGCAGCATTTCCTTGAGGACAGTCTCATTATTTATTTGATGATTGTCTGTGTTCCCCAGAAGTAAGCATAGAGTAAGGCTTCATATACGCTAGCAGAACTGAGGTTTATTTTTTTATTACATGGGTTTCTTCTTTGACTCTGAGATAGTATGGGGTATATAGCACATTATTTAGTAACTTTTACATTATCCTATTTGTTCTCATTGTAAGAGGAACATATACTTCGCTTTTATCAGGACTACCAGTATGTTACAAGACCAGGGCCAGTAATGCAGCTTTCTGAGCTGCAGTTGAACCATTTCTTTTTAAATTGCAGCACGATTTGGCACTTCTAATTTACTTTGCAAGACTATATCCAAACAAGTGTTGCTGTAAGAGGTTTCCATTTTGGACAAAAAGGTGAAGCAGTGTTCACAGCTCATCGGCATGTGAGGATTTCCTCTCTAAGATGCGCACAGGACCTGGCATGGATGAAGTGCCATGTAAATGTTTGTTGTATACGTGAATAGGTCTGCGTGTGGCCAAAGGCCACAGCTGTTTCCCAAACGTGCCTTGTCCAGCCCGTCCCTGTGTCTTCGCCCACTGGGCTTTCTTTTGCCAATGGTAGTGCTCTCTTTTCTCCTCCTTGATTGGCCGGTCTGACAATCCTGAAGAAACCTTTGCTGGTTGGCCCAAACTCCACCTGCAGAAAGCTGGCTCTCTTGCCGTCCCTGTGGGCACCTCTCGTTGGTGGTCTGAGCACCTGCTCTCAAGTTCTGCTCCTTGTCATAAAATTCACATACTGCGATGAACAGCCCTGTGGGTCCTTTGAGTGTAATATCATGCCCTGAATGTAGTATGCATTCAATACATGTTTGTTGTGGATTATAAATTCTCATTTGACATAAGTGAAATGTTTTTTAGAGAAGTTTGGTAGAAAGGGGATGAAGGAAATAAGAGTGGGAATATGAACCCTTATTGAACTTACCCATTCATAGTTATTACAGTGTATGCATATCATCTGGTCAGTAGAATCTTGCTGTAGTGTGTCAAAGAAATAAAAGTTTGTTTTGCTAAATTCCAACATAAATAGATAAAAGTATCAGGTGAGCTTAGCCAACACGTTGAAAATCTTGGAACAAGGTAGAGAGCTGGTAAGTCTTTGAACTTTGTTTTTGCACTTCTTGGAGAAAAATAGGTAAGACTTTTATTGGAATTATTTCAGAAGGAGTGCATATGCTGACAGAATTGTAAAGAGAATAATTCCTTGAGTCTTTTCATATGAGAAAGAAGACAGAAAGCAAGAAGAAAGGGAGAGAGAATCTTGGCCTGGGGAAATGTGAATGTGAGGAGGACAAACAGGATAGTTCATTCCAGCTTTTAGCTTTCTTTTTTTTAATTTAATTACTTTATTTTATTTATTAGGTTTAAATAAGTGTATTAATTTTACAGTATACTTAGAAACAATTCAAAGACCCTTGGTACAAGAAAGCAAAGAAAAGATAAATAAAACAATCAACCATTATCTCCTAATCTTCTCTGTTCTTTCTGCTACCACCACCAAAAATATCAGTCATAAGCGTAATGACTATTCTTAGCTCAGCAGGCCCACCAAGCAGTCAATAATAAGATTATAGCTTTTAGCTTTCACTGTTGATCTTTTCCCCCTAAAATTCCAACAAAATGTAAAATTTGAACATGTAAAATTAATGGCAAAAGAATTACTTTTAGTAAGATATCCGGAGTCCCAAAATGATGCACTGGTATCTTCAGAGATGCTGCAATTCTATAGTCTTTGCAAGAAGTTTAAGGCTGTTTCCCCTTCCTTGACAAGATAAGAAACAAGAGGGCAGGTGGAAGTGGAAGTGAGAAAAGGCACAAGCATTCAATCTAATACTGTTTCTGGAGTATATTTATTTGGTGAAGCAGGTTCAAAGTCATTCCTGAGTGTGTCTCTTGAAGATCTCTCACAGTTGGCCACGAGGTGGACACTTGAGGGTCTCACCCATGGGTGTCGTCATTATTCCATCCAAGTAAGGTCAAAAAGCTCACTTAGCACTGGCTTATTCAGAATGTTCCCCAGGAACATTGGGACAAGGGCAGGCCGCATGGGACCTGGGCCTCTGGGAAAGTCAGAAACTCTCCTGGACTTCTAAACATGTGCACCTCTGTTTACTCTGCATGATCCATTAAGTATTTTTTGAAATGCTGACAACCTTGGGTTAAGGGCTTAGGATATTTCAATTATTTTAGTTTGCAAAACATAAGAAGAAGGATGGGAAAATGAGAGAGGAGAAGAATTGTGGCTTATGTCATCTCTGCAAGAGTCCAGTCAGACTTCTATGTTTATTGCATACTAATATGTATTATGTTCCTATGTATTAAGGAACACATTACAGAGCCAGGTTCCTTCTCACATATTAGCTAGGGGACAGTGCAGCTGCAGCAGGAAGACCCACCTCAGTGACCACCCACTGACCAGGATCTGCTAAGTGCCACAGTCATTGCCTTAGCGGTCAAAGTGCTGAAGGAGACATAGTTCTTTTTCTTGTGGCCCTTACAGAATAATGCAGAAGACAATGAAAAATAACAAGAAATGTGAGATGTCCGGTGACAAAGTGTTATGAAGGGACCTGTGTCTTTCCTGGGCACCCCCAGGACAAGTCCCTTCATGACTGTTCCCTTAGGACTTTGGTCTTAACTCTGAGCACCCACAACACATGAGTGAGACGGTGAGCAGCTGAAGAGCAGGCCCTTGTGTCCGGGGCATTGCACATTCTCAGCACCTAGCATGTCTGGAACATCACAGGGTCTCCATAAATGTTTGTTGAACGAATACATGACAGTCTGATACATGCTGATAACAAGGAAACCTGTGTAAAGCTGGATAACTCAGGAATTTTATCTGGCTGTGGGATTGCTTTCTGTCATGTTTGATTATACCTCTTCCCATTTATTATGCCGATATCTTAAACAGGGATTGAGCAATGTGTACACGCTTTTATATCAGAGAAATACAGCGTGGGAGGGACCGCCTCTATCTAACTTTTAACAGGGTTGTGTTCTAGGAAGTGTTTGTGATGGAGAAGTACAGATAACATTCTCTCCTCAGGAAGAAGGCTGCCTCTGGACGAGGAGGGCCTGAAAGCTTGATCCAGCCTCGGAACCAGCTGGAAAGTCTGGGAAAGCCTGCTCCTGAAATCCCACGCCATGGCTGGAAGGTAAGTTGGGGCGACGTGAACCTCTGTATCGATTCATTCCTCTTGTAGGTGACCCCCACCGTACCACTTAGGCAGAGTCTACCCTAAAAGGTTCTTCTAGCATCCAATTCAGTGTCAAGCAATTCACAACAGTTTCAAGTACATGCCCCGTCACAAGTGATCAGCATGACCAGGACAGTAGACAAGCTGGGTATGTTGTTCGTCTCTTCCTGTCGAGAGGAAGATTCCAGAGCTTTTCTCGGTTGGGCAGCGTGGCCTGGAGGCAGGAAGAAGGGGGACCGCGCGCCTCTCCCGCCCCCTCCTGGCTGCCCACGGGTCATTTCCCCGCGGCACCCCCTGTGCTCTTGCCAACACTTTATTTCCCCACGTGTTTCTCCTGCGGGGCACCTGCCGAGGCGGCCCGGCCGCACTCCCGGGGCCTCGCTCCCGAGCGCCGCCCGGTCCGCGCCGTCCTGGGACTGTGCGAGTCGCCCGCCCGGCGACACTCGGGCTCCCGAGGCTCAGGGGCGCGAGCCCGGGCCGGCGCGTCAGTTCCCAAGTCCGCGGGGGGTCGCGTCTGCGCCAGGGGCAGCCTGCAGCCCGATCGGGGTTTTTAAAGTCACCCCTCGGAGGGGGCGGCGAGTCCGGAGGAGAAGGGCGACGGCTCTGCAGACGCCGGGGTCCAGGGCCGGCCCGCCGCGGCCCGCAGAGCCCCCCCGCACGCTCCGCGCCCGCGCCTCCGTCCCGGGGCCTGGGAACCGCGCTCCGGCAGCGCCCGCAGCCCGGCGGCCGGCGGGACGGACGGCGCCCGCGCCCAATCGCGGGGCGGGGCCGAGGGGGCCTGCGGGGAGCGGCCAATGGGAGGCCGCGGGGCGGGCGGGGGCGGGGCCTCCGGGCGGGCGGGCGGCGGCGTCGGGAGCCGAGCGGCAGACTGGAGCCCGGGAGGAGCCGGCGGAGCGGGAGCGGGAGCGGAGGACCGGGAGCCGGCAGCCGGACCGCAGGCCCAGAGCTCCGGCCGGAGCCCGGCGCGGGGAGAGTCCGGGCCGATGGGCAGCGCGGGGCAGCGGCGGGCGGCGAGGCGGCGGCCCCGGGCGCGGGCTGTAGCTGGTCCCGGCGGACGGCGTTCCCGAGGTGCGTGACGGGGGAGCGGAGGGGAGCGGGGAGGGCGGGCTCCGGGGGAAGAGCAGCCGCCTCCGCCCGCGGTTCTCTCCAAGTTATCCATCGGCCAAAGGTTACGCAGCTCCCGGTGACGCGGGCGCCGAGGAGACCTTCTCCAGGCGCCGGGGACTCCG
>CAUYON010158635.1:0-17995 GCA_963573935.1 Arctocebus calabarensis | reverse complement strand
GCCCCGGCCGAACTGCAACAACAACAAAAAATTAGCCAGGCATTGTGGCGGGCGCCTGTGGTCCCAGCTACTCGGGAGACTGAGGCAAGAGAATCGCCTAAGTCCAGGAGTTGGAGGTTGCTGTGAGCTGTGTGATGCCACAGCACTCTACCAAGGGCGATAAAGTGCAACTCTGTCTCTACAAAAAGAAAAGAAAAAAGAAAATTCTTACTGCTCTGAGCCTCTTATTTGACACATGAACACATGCTTGAGGAGACATTCCTGTTTACTTTGATGTGGTCAGTGTGCAGTGTCTGAGAGCCTTGATTAAGCCTGAGGGCTGTGGAACACACACCCCAGGGAAGATGAGCATTTTGAGGAGAAACTGAATTTAAAGCAAAGGGAGGCCAGGCATGGGGCTCACGCCTATAATCCCAGCACTTTGGGAGGCTGTAGTGGGGAGATGTCTTGAGACCAGGAGTTTGAGACCAGCCTGGGAAACATAGCGTGAACTCATCTCTACACAAAAATAGAAAAATTTTCCAGGCCTGGTGATACACACCTGTAGTCCTAGCTACTTGGGAGACTGAGCTAGCAGGATTGCTTGAGCCCAGGAGTTTGAGGTTTCTGTGAGCTGCGATGATGCCACTGAACTTTATCCCGGGTGACAAGGCAAGAACTTGTCTCAGAGGAAAAAAAAAGAAAGAAAGAAAAGGAGAGAGAGAGACCATTGGACAGATTTGTCAGCCTGAAAAGATTAGGCAGAGTGGGGAAAGCTAGGTCGTAGCTGAGATGAGAAGGGAAAGTTTCAGAGCAGAAAATTGTGGGGGAAATTGTCTGAGCCCATTGGGGTTTCTATATGAAGCCTACTGCCCTCAGTTGAAGACAGGATGGCTGCTGTCAGGGCTGCTGACCACGTCTGGGCACCTGTCAGGCCCCTTCTGTGGTGCTGAGTTTCCCCTTCTTTCTTTAGTAATTATTTCCATTCTGCCCACTCCTAACTGATTTCCCTCCACTTCCTCCTGGTGGCGCTGTGGAACACAGGCACTTAAAGTAAACTTTACCTTTTTCTTCTTTCTTAAAAGATACGATAATGATAATGCTTAATCCCAAAGAGCTTCTGTAAGAACCCAAACTTCCTCCAGTGCACATAGGATGCCGCTCGTGAAGGGCTTACCCCTTGCCTCCCCTGCGACATCCACAGCCTTCGTCTTCATGCACCCACCTGCCTGACCCACTTGACTCTCATGCCCATCTTCTGATGCTGTCATTATTTCCCATTTCCCATTTCTGACCTCTCTAGGCCTCAGAACCACCTTTCCAGCTACAACCTTCCCTTCATTCTTTGTCTACGATTTAATTCGTCTTCAGTGTCACCACTGCCGGCAATAAGCAGCCTACCTGGCCAACCCAGCCTCAGAGATGTCTGTGGTCCAGCTCCTGTGGTCTCTGTGCCCAGGGAACTCTCCTCAGCCCTCCAGGTGGGTCCCAGCCACCTTTCCTCTACAGAGAAATTTGTCATCCTCTCACATTAGCAGCAATTAGAGAGGGACTCTTCATTCAGAGGGATCAGCTACAGTGTTCACCACTCTCGTGGTTGTTTGCCTCTGTAGCACACCCTCTGCAGTACTAGAATTAACTTGTCGGACTTCCATACCTTTGGATCGTCAAGTGGAATTATTGTTCTTTGTGGTTTTTCCTGCTGGCTCCTTTAACATACCTCTAGAAAACTGTTTGTATAGCACAATAACATAACTGCGCTCATAAAAAGTTAAGTTAGCTTCAAAATTTTTTCTTCTTCATAATGTCTCTCAATTTCTTTGTCTATTATGCAGGGACAATTTAGAGGGACACATTTCAGCAAATTACCACAATTATCTTTAGCCTGCTGGTGCATTTCAGCAGGCCTTACATTGTCTTTAATCAGCAGACAATGCAAACTACCTGAATAATCTTGGAAAAGCACAGATAATTTGCAGTCTTTATTTTCTCTTTAAGAATTTTTTCCAACATATTTCCCATTTAAATGGTTAGTAAGAAACCGAAAGAAATCTCTTGAATTTTGTTTCACTTACCTTCTTGTTCATAATTCTTCATATGGACAGAGAAGAACATGTGAATTTATTTTTAAAAATTATCAGGAATCTCTTACAAGCTAGGCACAAGGCAAAGTAATGCTTTCATGGGGATGAAGGAACAGTCTTTGTTTTCCAGTAGTTCATGGCCTATGGGGAGATGAAGACCTACAAACAATGTAATGCAACATATACATTGAGAGAAGAGTATTGTAAGTGCTGTGAGATCTCATGGGAAACACACAGAACTACCTGGGGGAGAAGAGGGTTGGGGAAAGCTTCCAAGTGAGGTGATGATGCCTGAGCTGTCAGTAAGAGTTAGAAGGAATGCTGAGTCAAGTAGGAATTGGGAGGGAGGGACTAGATGGGACTAGATGTAAATTGACAACACCGTCAAGGGTATGAATGCAAGACAGGTGGAAGGCTACCCTGGGATCACGGGGTATGGTGTATGTGAAGCCTGGGATGTGAAGATGCTAAAAGGCAGTGAGTGTGGGCTGTGACTGTGGGGGCCTCACCTGCCCTCCTAAGGTAGCGAAAAGTACTAGAAAGCCGCTGATGGAATTTGTGCAGGAAAAGGCTGTTATGATAGCCATCCTTTTGATGATAATTGTGGTTTTTGTGTAGCTGATGGCTTAGGATGGGACTGGATTAGAGGTAGGCAGATGATTGCTAAATTAATACAGGGAAGAGTTATAAGGTCCCACAATACGGGAATAATAATGAAACTTAAAAGAAAATAGGGAGATTAGAGGGGTACAGTGATAGATGTTGGTTCTATGGTGTTCATCTGAATGTAATAGAAATAGAGAAAAATAGTTTCAAGAGTTATCTTGTTCTGCATAAATAACTAGATGGACTTCATAATAATGAAGGAATTCTAATTTTTAAAAAGTAGCTAACATTTATTGGGCACTTTCTATGTGATAAGTAGTTTAAGTGCATTACTTCATTTTATCTTTAATGTAACACTAGAGCAGATACTACTGAGCACATATAGCAAACAAGATAATGGACAAAAGAAAAAGGCAAGCATTTCCCCCATGACTGCACAATCAATGGCCAAACTGGAATTCAGATGCAGGCCTATGGACCCCCAGAACTTTGGAGTTGAACCACTCACTAAGTTCTTTGTTCTGCAGGAGTTGGATTCAATTTGGGGAAGAGAAGGGGAATTCTGTTGTGGGCATGCAGGTGGGTTTTCAGTAGGCAGTTGTGGTGGTGGTGGGGGGGGGTTGGAAGGTCCAGTGCGTATTCTGTTTGGGAGATAAATAGCTAGAAAAGGAACCAGGGGTCCAGTAAATTATCCAAAATGTGACTTGCCATGTTCTTCTGTTTCTTTCTTTCTTTCTTTCTTCTTCTTCTTTTTTTTTTTTGAGACAGAGTCCCTCTATGTTCCCCTTGGTACAGTGTCATGCTGTCATAGCTCAGAGCAACCTCAAACTCTTGGGCTCTAGCAATTCTTCTGCCTCAACCTCCCAAGTACCTGGGACTACAGGCACCCACCTCAATACCCAGACATTTTTTTGTTGCAGTTGTCATTTTTGTTTAGCTGGCCTCGGCTGGGTTCGAACCGGCCAGCCTCGGTGTATGTGGCTGGTACCCTACACACTGAGCTATGGGCTCTGCCCATTCAGTTGCTTTCTTACCTTTGTGACTCCACAAAAGAAGGAAGATACGATCATCTTCAGAAGGGCCAGACTGAGCTTCCATAGCTCATCTCCTAGCCTAACCCACTTCCCTACCTGCCTCTGTGACAGGAGTGGGTTAAGTTTGCTCCATTTTCTCTTTTCCTTATGATAATTCTTATCATGAGAACACATTAATCTTGTGCTATTTTCTGTTTTCATTACAATCTTTGTCACACAAGTGGAGCATCAGAATGTTAATGCCTCATATCTTCTGTGAAGGATAGTAGAATCCTCCACTGCGTTGACCTTTCCAATGTTCTGCATTTCGATTGGGTCTGGAAGTTGATGATTAATGATAATTACAATAATTACACCAAGGGACTCAAAATATAAATTGCCAAATGTTCAAAGGAAGCCACTTGAAACCTTTAATAGAATCTTGAACAATCTCTGTCCAAATGTTCTCACTTCCTCCTCCCGCACCTTCATCAGACGTCCCTCGGTAAGTGGGTTGGGAGAAACTCAGCCTAGGTTGTGGCCAGAAGAATAAAAGAGCTGTGATTTGTGAGCTATGTTTTAGTTATATGAAGGTGGAAAAAAGAAATCAATTTTTAAATCAATAGAATGGTCCTTCACCCAAACAGCTTTGCTTAACAAAGAGTGAGCATTCCATAAAACAAGACTTGGCTTTCGATTCAGATCATTAACTGCAATTCCCATTAGGCAGGAGGTGCCAAGGGGAAAGGGAATATTTACTTGTCTCCTCTGCTCTGGTTTCTTGGCTTTAATTTGAAGGAGGTGTAGCTTTCCAGTATGAAAGGGTTAGAACTCTACGCAGCCTTTGTTAGAGGACTTTGCTAGTTAGAGGACTCAAACTAAACACCAATATTAATGTGAGTTTGATGTGAACCTTTGCAAGGGGCAAGATGCAGATTCCCTGAGATTTTTTTTTTTTTAAATAAGTAGTAGTCCTCTAAAATGAAGGACTCATATCAAGACCTTCATCACTTTTTACTTGCTGCAGTAAATTCTACCTTATGTTGTGACAACAGCACAGTATACAGGGTATTTCGAAGTCTAATCAGAAGGTTGGAGAAGCTTCCATGTTGTTAGGCTTCCAAAGGGAAGAATTTATAATGACAAGATATCTGACAGTGGGCCATTAGGGAGCATAGTTGTATGTGGTTGTGGAATAGGAAGGTGCAATTTTAACACACGTGCACACAGGCTCATACTATGTCAGCTGATGCTATGATATGCACCAACTCTAATCAGCATTAGCCAGACTCTACCACTGTGAAGTCTATGTTTTGAGTGTGTGTTGAAAAGTAAGTAGGCAGAGTCATTATCCACATTATTCAGACGTATAAGGGCAGACCATTAAGTTCTCAAAGTCATCCTAGAGAAAGTGCTACCCACCTCATTGCTGAGTATCACTGTGGTCACCAGATGGCCAAGGAGGCTTCTGAGGTGACTATAGTAATAGTCAGCAATGAAATAGGTAGCACTTTTTCTAGGCTGAGTTTATGAACTTAATTGTAAGATTTCATATCACAACAGCTCTAAAGACTGGAGTAGGCACTGGCATCAGCTTCCCACAGGGAGTGCCCTTGAAGGCGACGGTAGTGATATTCATTAAGGAGGCATGTAGCACTTTTTCTCAGATGAGTTCAAAAACATAATTGTCTGACCTCATATATAAGACACTGTGAGTTTTCTTTTTTTTTTTTTTTTGTAGAGACAGAGTCTCACTTTATGGCCCTCAGTAGAGTTTCGTGGTGTCACACAGCTCACAGCAACCCCCCACTCTTGGGTCTAGGCGATTCTCTTGCCTCAGCCTCCTGAGTAGCTGTGACTACAGGTGCCCACCACAACGCCCGGCTATTTTTCTGTTTCGCAGTTTGGAGTAGGCTGGGTTTCACCCGCCACCTTCGGTATATGGGGCCCTACTCAATGAGCCACAGGCGCTACCCAGGACACTGTGAGTTTTCATCAAGGCTGGGGTTGACTAAAACTGAGTGTCACATTTAAAATAATTTTCATAGGCAAAATGCAGTTTCACGAGTTTTGTTTTTAATAAGTTGTAGGAGATATGAAGCCCAGGGACAGTGGGCTGTCCCTCTTGCTTTTGCTCTGGGATCTGCAGGGGTCTGATCGCACTCTCAGTATTCCCAGAGCACACCTCGATGGTAGCTCTAAGGAGTCTCAAGTTCAGATAGGCTGACTTCTAATTCAGGAACCAGTGACAGTGATGGTACATTGAAATACTGGATCCAGAAAGTTCCTTATAATCCTGAAGCACATGTACTAGACAGTTTTAAGTAATATTTTTTAAGGAATTGCTGCAATTTTTTTTATTTTTTTACATATACATGTGTTTTATTAGGTTTCTACTTTTTGCCTTCACAGAATTAAAAAGGCTTAAAATTTAATAGCAATAACAATGTTTAAGATAAGAACTAGAAACAAAAACCTCATAAAGAATGAACGAAGATAAATACATTCAGAAAAGAAATCAGACAATTACTGCATCAAAATATTAAGCAATATTAATAATAATAATGCAAAGAAAGTAACATTCACATTATCAAATAAGAGTATGTCTATTATAGAATGCTTTCACTTTGAGGCTCAGTATGGAGTCATCAGTAAACTTCTTATTTTTTTTTCCACAAATTCAAAAAATAGACAACTAATATTTATAAATAAAAGTAAAAGATAATTTAAAAAAAAGATCATGCCAAATCTTATAGAAAAAGAAAAAGAAGAAATATTTCAAAATCATTCTACTTCATCTGGATACACCTGATATTAAAATTGGAGAAAATATATTGTTATAAAGGGAAATCACAAACATATTTCACTTATAAATGAGGATGCAATATCCTAAACAACATATTAACAAGTTGAATTAAAAATTAAAGTTTAAGTAATGTACTTTGGTCAAAATTAAATCCAATTTATGTGAGAATTAGTCACTATTTTTTTTGTTTTCTTTCCCTATCCCCCTCCCTCATTCTCTCTCTCCCCCATGCCGCACTGTGTCATTATTTGTCATTAATTGTCCTCATATCAAAGTTGAATACATAGGATTCATGCTTCTCCATTCCTGTCATGTTTCGCTAAGAATGTGTTCCACCTCCATCCAAGTTAGAAAAACTGCTACAAAATCTCCATTTTTTTTGATGGCTGAGTAATATTCCATGGTATACATACCACAGTTTACCAATCCATTTGTTGGTTGAAGGACATTTAGGCTGTTTCTGCATTTTAGCAATTATAAATTGGGTTGCGATAAACAGCCTAGTACAAGTGTCTTTATAATAAAAGTTTTTTTTTTTTTCTTCTGGATAGATGCCCAGTAATGGGATTGCAGGATCAAATGGGAGGTCTAGGTTGAGTTCTTTGAGGTTTCTCCATACTTCCTTCCAAAATGGTTGTATTAGTTTGGAGTCCCACCAGCAGTGTAAAAGTGTTCCTTTCTGTCCACATCCGCGTCAGCATCTGCAGTTTTGAGATTTTGTGATATAGGCCATTCTCACTGGAGTTAGATGGTATCTCAGGGTGGTTTTAATTTGCATTTCTCTAATACTTAGGGATGATGA
The DNA here is from genome assembly GCA_963573935.1 of Arctocebus calabarensis. Lineage (NCBI taxonomy): Eukaryota > Metazoa > Chordata > Mammalia > Primates > Lorisidae > Arctocebus > Arctocebus calabarensis. The sequence goes on along the minus strand of CAUYON010158635.1, from coordinate 10,705 downwards.
GCATTTTTTCATGTGTTTACTGGCCATTCTCTTCCCCATTGATGTATGGGATTGTTGGTTTTTTTCTTGTGGATTAATTGAAGTTCTGTATAGATCCTAGTTATTAAACTTTTGTCTGATTCAAAATATGCAAATATCCTTTCTCATTGGGTAGGTTTCTATTTGCGTTGCTGTCTCCTTGGCTCTACAGAAGCTTTTCAGTTTAATTAAATCCCATTTGTTTATTATTGCTGTTGTTGATATTACCATGGCAGTCTTCCTCATAAAGTCTTTCCCCAGGCTGATATCTTGCAATGTTTTTCTAATTCTTTCTTTGAGGATTTTTATTGTTTCATGACTTAAATTTAAGTCATTTATCCATCTTGAATCAATTTTTGTGAGTGCAGAAAAGTGGGGATCCATTTTCAGTCTTTTACATGTGGATATCCAATTCTCTCAGCACCATTTATTGAATAGGGAGTCTTTCCCCCAATGAATGCTCTTGTTTGGTTTATCGAAAATTAGGTGGCTGTAAGTTGTTGGTTTCATTTCCAGGTTTCCTATGTGATTCCAAGTATCTATGTCTCTATTTTTGTGCCAGTACCATGCTGTCTTGAGCACTATGGCCTTGTAATTCAGCCTAAAATCTGGTATGGTGATAACCTCGGTTTTGTTTTTGTTACTAAGAACTGCCTTAGCTATACAGGTTTTTTTTCTGGTTCCATACAAAGTGCAGAATCACTTTTTCCAAGTCTCGAAAGCAGGATGTTGGTATTTTAATAGGGATGGTGTTGAATCGGTAAATTACTCTGGGAAGTATAGACATTTTACCAATGGTGATTCTTCCCAGCCATGAGCATGGTATGTTCTTCCATTTGTTAAACTCCTCTGTTATTTCCTTTCTTAGGGTTTCATAATTTTCTTTATAGAGGTCCTTCACCTCTTTTGTTAGGTATATTCCTAAGTATTTCATTTTCTTTGGGGCTATGGTGAAGGGAGTTGTGTCCTTAATTAACCTCTCACCTGGGCTGTTATTGGCATATACAAAGGCAACTGACTTGTGGATATTGATTTTATATCCTGAGACATTACTGTATTTTTTGATGACTTCCAGGAGTCTTGTGGTTGAGTCTTTGGAGTTCTCTAAGTATAAGATCATATCATCAGCAAAGAGGGAGAGTTTGACCTTCTCTGCACCCTTTTGGATGCCCTTTATTTTCTTGTCTTGTATAATTGTATTGGCTAGAACTTCCAGCACTACATTGAATAGTAAGGGTGACAGAGGACAACCTTGTCTGGTTCCAGTTCTAAGAGGAAAAGCTTTCAGTTTTACTCCATTCAGTAAAATATTAGCTGTGGGTATGTCACAGATAGCTTCAATCTGTTTAAGAAATGTGCCACCTATACCTATATTCCTCAGTGTTCTAATTAGAAAGGATGCTGGATTTTATTGAATGTAATATTTTTTAAGAATATTATATATTCGTGAAGAACTCGATGTTCTGTGTGTGTACCATTCATGCACATTTCTACTAATGTTAAAATTCCTTCTTTGAGAGGTCCCACATTTCTCTCTCTGTGTGTGTATTATATCCCAAAGGATATAGGTATAGGATAGCAAGTTTAGTCCATGATATCAAATGGGGCATGACCATCTGAGGTGAGTTTTGTCACTGTCGTTACCTCTTGTTTTGCATTTTACTTCAGTATAGAAATGGCACTGTAGAGGGATAAATTTGAACTCAGCTTGAATACCTAATAACTTAGTAAGTAACTCCCAAAGCATTTGGTAAGTTACTCTCCTCAAGTGGAGTTATGCCTTTTTTGAGTTTTCTATTCTGCAGAGATATTCAGAGCTTGTAAACATGAAGTCAAGAAAATCTAAACTGTGACAGTTGATCTTGTAACCTGGGCAGTTTCTACTATATTAAATTGCATTTTGATTATTTGGAAGGCACAATGCTTTTGATCAGCTATTGAGGTCATGCCTGTGGGGTCAAGTATCTCATTACACTTGTATTTTCTTCCAAATGGATTTGTACCTTTATTTTATTCTGCTGCTTGTTTTTCTGGGCTATTATTGTAGCCTATTATTGCAGTCTTAAAAATAGCTCTTATTTTCACTCCCAGAAGCTAAAAGAAACATTCCTTAAAAAATAAGTGGTTCTAATGAAAAAGTTAATATACTGGTTTCTCTTTTTATGTGAATATGCCTATGTGTTATGTGTGTGTGTGTGTGTGTGTGTGTGCGTGCATGCACGCACACCTGTGTTGAGATAGAAATAAGAAGAGAATTAGTTAAAACATAGCTGCACCTGAACAACTTAGAGCAATTCTAGGCTGATCTTTAAGTTATCTCAGCAGAGTGAAGAGAAAGAGACTTCAGATTCACAAGAAAAAGAAGTGTTAGCCCTGAGGGAATGTATGGCAATATTGGCAATATGTGAGGAACTGGTGCAAATGTTATACAGCAATTCCTATTTGGGGGCTCCTGAACAAGTTACTAAAACTTCCTTACTGAGCCTTGTCTTTTATAAATTGTTATAGTTATTCCAAACCCTGTCTCTATGCCAGTCAGTAATACTGGTCAATTTATATGTGTCAGTGGAAAGCCCATTGATTTAGATTCCCTGAACATCTCTAGATGGACTGAAACCAAAATTGAAATCATTAAGTCATTCACCCCACATATATTTCTGGAACATGTTGGGGCTGTTAGAAGACCGTGCTCAGTCAGTTTAGGGCATTCTACAAGAGGAAACACTCACAAAAAATTACAAAAAGAAATAAAAAACCCCTACTTGGGGTGGGCCCTGGAGAATGTACTGATTTCTTCCTATGTGACTATTACTCTTCTCAAGACTTCAATCTGCTATGGCATTAGTTTTCTTATCTCATATTTGAGACCAGCTTTTTTTAATTTGTCTTTTTATTGATGGTCCACCTCTTGCTTCTAAATTCGTTTCTCTCTCTTCAGTTGCTTCATATGTCTGTTTGGACCCATTTTATTTCCCAACTACCCTCCAACCACATGAGCTTCAAATCTCATCTTCCATCTTTTCATCTTAAGATGTGGAAATACATCCTGGGATTCAGTGGGGTATACGAACAAGCTCCTAATCTTGGTAGCTGTGGACTGGGTGCTCTCATCATCCAACAGATTGGACAAATATTCCAAAGGAGGGAGAAGAACATGGACTGGATGTCTTGGTGAGTTCTGAGGTCATATCAATTTGGATACAACTGAAAGATGAAGTGATTCCCTTCACCTTGGTCCATCTGTACAGCTTAGTCTGTGCTGAGAGTGCGTGGGCCTGGCCGCTGTCACTGATGGGTATAAACTAAGTTAAATGAGTCAAGGGGATGAACTGGGTCCCCACACTGGCTCTCTGCAACCCTGCTTTTACTTTCTTGCCCATATCCTGCAGGGTCTGGTGATCACTTGCTCTTGGAGTGGAGCTGAGTTAGAAGCTATTGTAATCAATTAAGGTCATGAGGATTCAATTTTGTGTTCCTGGCAACAGCCTTGGGATGATACCCTACCTTCCTAAAATAGTTGATTCAACTGTTCAAATGTTCCTGCTTAAAACAGAGGTGAACAGTCTCATTGTGTCTCTTGGTCTTTTCTTTCACAACGTATTAGGGCAGAGGTGGAGAACTTTAAGTTCACATGTGGCCTTCTAGGTCCTTAAGTGCAGCTTTTTGACTGAATCCAAAGCTTACAGAACAAATCTTTTAATTTTTTAAATACATTTTTGTTTGCTTTTTACATACTTTATTTTTAAAATGAATGTATTTTAAATTCAAAGAATGAAATAAGTTTCAGTGAAATAATCCTCCCAGATTGACCAGCATAGTTAGAATATTAGTAAGCCATAAGTGCTAACTTGATGTCTGCTAAGCTCATGATTTAATTCTAACTATCCCTCATCCTAGCCCCAGCCTGAGTGGCGCCACTACTCCATGAAGGCTGGTTGGCGAAAGTTTATGGAGGTAGAGGACTTCCGTCTTTTATCAACTTTTGACAATGGTTCAGTCACGTTCTATTAGAAGTGGAATTTGTCAATAGTTGCACAGCTCCACAGCTCGACAGTGTTTTTTAATTCTGCCTGTTGAATAGCCTATCATGTCAAAAAAGACCAAGAGAACTCTGAAGGAAGAAAACAGATTTTTTAAATGAGGATTGGGAATTGCAATATTATCTTCTTTCTGTTCAAGGTAAGATAATTTTCATGATTTGTGATACTGCAATGTCAACATTAAAGAAATTCAATGCTTATCAGCATTATAACACTCATAAGGACCACAAATATTTTAAATTAGGAAGAGAGCTATGAAAGGTTGTATTGCAGAAATTAAAAGATGAACAGCAAAAGCAAAGGCAATTCTTCCAAGCAGCAGTAAGAACTGGAAATAATACCACTGAAGCAACTTATAAAGTAGCTCATATATTCAGGGGGAAAGTCAAAGCCATTCAGTGATGCAGAAATTGAGAAAAAATGCCTTGTCAAATTGTAAGATGCTTAGACCCTGATAATGTTTCTAAGTACAAACAATTGCCTCTTTCCAGGAGAATCATAACTGATTGGCAGCATGAATCAACCTTCAACTTAACAGAACAACTTTTTGAAATACTTCAAAAGGAAAATATATATTATTCAGTGGTTTTGGATGAATCAACTGATACTCCTCACTCCGTATAGGTTGTCGGCTTCATTCAGGTCATAACAGAAGACTTTCTTTACTATGAAGAGTTACTGGCTTTGGGTACTGTTGTGAACAGAACACAGGGAAGAGTATTTTCAACAGTTTTCAAGATAAGTGTCATAAAGTTGAATTGGATTTGGTAAATTTTCTTAAGTATATGTGCAGACGGTGCACCTTCCATGACAGGGAATTATGAAGGTTTTATTGCACAGGTAGAATATTAACAGATCCAGATGCTCTCATTTCTTTTCATTGTATCTTGCCTCAGCAGAATCTCTGTGCTAAAGCTACTATTTTAAAGGCTACTTTGCAACAGTATTGTTGAATATATTCATGCAAATGCAACATTATCAGTTTTGTAAATGCTACAATTGAACTATGAGGTCTTTAGTGTGGATTTGCCTCCTTGTTCTAAAGGGTGTTGGCTCTTGCAGGAAAAAGTGTTAGCCAAAATTTTATCTCTCTGAGCATAGTTAAACTTTATGAAGAACAGAATCAACCTTGTGAATTTATTAAAAGAATTCTATAGGAATTCAGCATTTCTTTGTGATATCATGTCAAATCAAAATGATTTGAATGTATCTTTGCAAGGTAAAACAAGGCCTATATCTGATATGTGGCAAAATTTCCAAACATTTTGAAAAAAAAGCTATTTTTTTCCGAAATACTTCTTTCAAGGGAAAATTCTGATGAACATTTTCCCCAATTAGTTAAGGTCATTCATGTGTAGGGTGATATAAGTGAATACTCTGAAGAATATACACCTCCTATTGACCTATTAGTTGGAGAATACGATGAAAGGTCACTGACTTTGGGAATCTTGACATCAAACTCAAATTAGCATTTGACCATCACCTTGTTGATATCACCAAGGCACCTAAAGAACTACAGATGGAACTGACTGAGCTCTCACTAAAGGGCATTTTAAAGTTTTTGTTTGATTGTAAGAAAAATTCAAATGAAATATAGGGGAAAATGCAGTGCCCATAAAAGCCCCCAAAATGCTTTCTTGCTTCAACCACTTACTGCTGTGAATTTACATTCTCCTACCTACCCCAAATCAGGATGCCCTGAAGGTCACAAAGGACTGTTACCTACCTAGAGGATCAACTGAACCTCTGAACCTCCATGCTGCAACCAAGTCCAATGCTTTCCAGGAATGCAAACCAGGCATAACAGAGTCATTGAAAGGTTTACTTTAATATCAATAAATAGTTTTCACCTTTGGAAATTGTTATGTACATAGTAGTTAGATATTTACAAAATAATGAACATTTTTAAGTGTATCCAATTGAAGTTTCTTGATTGTGCCCTTGTTTGGTTATAGCTGAAACAATGTACCTTCTGATATGAAAAGTTTCCTCTCCGCTATTTTAGGGTATCAACCATTTTTAAGTGAGTATCACACGTCGGTGCCGGTATCATGTTTGTATCTAAGATTGACCAGCATTATAACCTTTGTAATCTGCGGACGTGATGCACGTGTGCATTTTCTGTGACAATGTTGCTTCTGGACAAAAGCTGCTTGTCTGACAGCGCTGATGAGGGAGGTCGGAGAAGGTCAAATAGATGTCTCTACCTTTGTTTTTGCAAAACTGTCAACCTTGAGCACAGCCTCTGCCTCCAGCCTCAAGAGACCTTCGGAATCTAGAGAATCTTTACCAAAATTATTATTGCCACATATACTTTCTCTCTGGGAAGCCAGTTTTCTGATTTCCTGCACATACACAACTCAGGTGCCGTTCTCGTAATTCTCCTGGTCTCTCAAGCAGGAGGCGAGTCTTATACTGAGGATCAAGGCTGAGTTTTCCCTACACAGGGAACACTCCCCGGGATCTGAGCACTTTCTTGCTGCCCTCCATAGTTTCATAAACGTAGCCTTGACCTTTCAGATGTATATATTTTTCTCCTTTATGGGGCTCCTGATAGTTCACATCTTCCATGGCATTCTTCAGTAACAACATTCAGCTTGTGATTCCTCCAAAGACTGGAAACTTAAAACATTGAGCAAACTGAAAAGTCAAAGCAAAAGCCCCTCGTGCTCTGGGTCATTAATCACTGGCTGGGTGTATGTGTCAGAACTCTGCGCTGCTCTGATTCTGCTCCTTCGCCCTTTGGGCAGGAATCTCACCTTATTTGTGTCCTCTGGAGCACCCAGTACACTGCTGGAGCTCCATAAATAATTAATTTCACCAATAATAGTGGGAAGCAAAAGCTTCCAAGAAGCTTCTTTTCCCCTGTACTGTGAAACTGGTGTTATGGTATTTTGACTATCAAAACAATGATTAAGCAGCTTTGGCACACTTTATATTTGGACTAAATGCGATTTTGCTAATGCACCATCTCGGTTTTTTCCCTCCCCCAGCACTCGTATTTTAATGATTTCTAATTAATATTGTAATATTTCTTGAATAATTCATGTTTTTAAACAAGAAAGGCTGGCATAAATTTATGGCAATCTGTTTGTGTATTGCAGTGCTGTGCACAACAAACAAACACAGTCTGCTTCCCTGGGAGCCTGGGGAAGGGGCGATAGAGAAAGGAAACCTCAGAATACTGCGTTGAGATTCACATTCCTCTCCTAGAGGGAAAGCCTCCTTGGTGGCTGTCTGAGATTCTGAGGCAGGCATACCCCTTAATCTTTGCTCTCATCCCTTGTCATTTTACCTCTTCTCCTGATGGGTGCCTGAGGCCTTCGAGGTGCCCTGAACCTGTTCATGTCACTTTCCAGATGTTTCCCGATCTCTATGTCTCCTCTCCCATCAGAAACAGCCTCTCTGGATGCTGCTCAGGGTACAGGTGCAAATTAGAACCTGATAAACTAGTCAGGGCTAACTGGATGACAATTGCGGGTGGCTTTGTTTATTTAGTCAGTAGGTATTTAATGATACCTACTGTTTGCCTGGAGACTTGCAAAGCCTGAGGGCACTGGGATGGATTATTTTATCTGGGAATCTCAACCTAGTAATAGGATGGCACCTTTACAGGGGCTTTTGAAGAATGAGTATGAGCTTCTCTGGCTGGCTAGTGGGGGATGTCTTTAAGGAAGGAAGGTTTTTCAGGTTCCTTCTGTATGGCTATTGATTCCGATGTTGGCCATGTGTATGGTTTTTATTTTTATTTTTTACATTTTTCAGGTTATAACAATTTAGGAACTAGAGGAAATGTTTCAGAATGAAAGTTTGGCCCACTCCTGACCTTCCTCCTAACTCCAAGTAGTAGTGATCTCCTTTGTTAGGGCCTAAAATCACATTCTATTAAATTAAATTAGTTCAAATGATTGAGGAACTCTTTTTCATATAGCACTTTCTCTGCTCAGGTTTAAGAAGCCTGCTGCTTTAGACAGGCAGTTTCCATGTGACATCTGTGGTCAAGTGACTTCTAATTCTGCCTTCCCCCAACTCCCTTCCTTGAGGCTGAGAAAAGACTTTAATATCTATCATTTCTGTCTGTGTCAAGGCACTACTGAAGCTGTGTTGGCCCTGCTGCTGGGGCTGCTAATGTGTGTCACTGTTCATTAGCAGCCAGTGGAATGCCCAAGCTCGTGGCATGGTTCACTGAGATGGATGTGGTTGTTTTGATTGCCTTGCTATTGCTAGGCTAACTATCGTTTGTACTAATGATTTCCAAGTAGGTAGAAAAAGAGTAGGAGGGAAATGGACTTAATTTGATTTTTCCTTCTCCTATCTCTAAGAGTAATTTCAGTTGAGAAAACACGCTGCAGAGGCAATAGTTCCCAAATTTGTTGTGGTCTTTGCAAAGACAGATTGTTACCAACTGGCCATATTGAGAGAGAGAGTTGGTGGTTATGTACACAGCATAACCTCCCCAGAATGGAGGTAACACCTGCCCTGTGACGTACTGGAGGTGGCCTCTGTGGACATCGGGTAGGAAGGATCTCCTATGGCTGTCGACAGTTCTAATGACACTGAAAATGGAAAGCAGAATTCAAAGTAAAAACGCATGTGGGAGTATTCACTGGTAGGAAGAAGAGAAATTTGACTTATCTGTGCTCAAAGGGCATGCGAAGACAGTATGGAATTTAGAAATAGATGCATAAATTTTGAAAAATTTCAGGATGCACACTTTCCTTCCCATCTGCTCCAGTGTGCCCTGAATGCTTGAGGATAATGTCGCTACATCTCACAAGACCTGTGCCACGTTTCCTATCCTAGGGTGGGGATCAAGAATGGACATCTGCTGACAACTAGAAGGGAACCAGAAAGTCATGTCTCCACGCTCAGTAATACTTTAACAAGAATGGACAACTTGGATACACCGCCATGTTAGTGCATTTTCTTTCCTCCACTATTTAATTCTGAGACCTTTCCACACTTCTGTCTTCTATGTTTGTCTTGGCAGCGCCTCTCCCACTCTGCGCGTTTAACCGTCTGGGAAGGACACTTCTGAGCTCCCCATGACTGCTCAAATACCTCAGTTTGTGCTCCTCTTTGGTTTCTTCGAGGCTACTATTGTCTCTAGTGCTTGGGAGTCCTCTTTATCCTCTTTGTCCAGTAAGTACTCTTTTTCTCAGCTTCACAGATCTGGCACGCTCAAATATTTCCCATTATAGAAAAGAAAAGCCTGAAGTTTACCTCACTGTTGAGCTAAACCCCCACATTTTCCCCTTCCTTAAACAGCAACTTTTCTCGAAATCACAGCCTACGATAAATACCTGCACTATGCACTTTCCAAGTTGTTCCTCAAACAATTAGAAATAGGCTGCTGCCTGTGTCTCTGTGGCTCCCCTAAACTGCCCGGCAAAGACCACAGACAACCTCCTCCGGGCCACACGCAGTGTGGGGTGTTCAGTTCCCACCTCCTGGGGCTTCTCTGACCCATGTGGTCGCTCGTCTGCTGGAGTCTTTCCTCCTTTAGTTTTCCCTACGATTCTCTCTCTCTGGGGTGTTCTCTGACAGCCCTGGCGGCTTCTTCTCACTCTTCTTTTGGGGAACTTTACCCTGTATTTTTCACTGACATGTTGTAGTCCTCGTTGACTCCAAGTTCTGCTCTCTTGTCTTTTTAAACTATGTGGCTTTCTGAGGCTGTAAGTCCCACATGCCAGACGACATTGCTCTCTCGTCCCACTCTCCATGCCTCTTAGCACTTTGTATAAAAGAATGAGGCTTTTTTTTTTTTTTTTGAGACAGAGTCTCACTATGTTGCCCTTAGTAGAGTGCTATGGCGTCACAGCTCACAGCAACCTCAGACTCTTGTGCTTAAGCAGTTCTCTTGGCTCAGCCTCCCATGTAGCTGGGACCACAGGCACCTGCCCGGCTATTTTTTTGTTGCAGTTGTCATTGTTTAGTTGGCCCAGGCCTGTTCGAACCTGCCAACCTCGGTGCACGTGGCTGGCGCCGTAACTACTGTGTACCATGAGCCCATGAGGCTTTTCCTTTAGGATTCCAAATCTTCTTCTAACTAAACATATTAAAAAACAAACAGACAAACCAAACTATTGTCTTTTAATGAAAACCTAAAATCTGACCTCCCTTTTGTGTTCTCGGCCCAAGAACTAACAACCATCTACCTCCTCACCCCAGCTGGAAACCTGGCCCTATCTTGTCTCTTATCCTTATTTACCACACCCAATAGGTAACTAAATTCCCTGGAGTCTGTATTTCATTGTTACCCTCACTCTCACAATTGTAACTTGCCTCCTCCTCCAATTCTCAGATTCTTCCTAATTTCTCACAAGATAAATATCTTGATGGCAGGCCCACCTCTCCTACCTCCTGGCACACTGTGGTCCTCCCGCTGGCTGCTCCCCCAGCTACTGGCAGTTCCTGGATGATGCCACAGCCTTTCATTTCTCCATGTTTTTTGTATATGCTGAATCCTCTCCCTGAAATGTCCCTTTTCTGGCTAGTTCCTATTCTGCGTCACAACAACAACAAAAAACTAACTCATCTATAAAGCACTGCATGGCCCCACAAGAAGATGGAAGGTTCTTCCTTTTGCAAACTTCAGGGTTTTTGTTTTATGTTTGGTTTAGTTTTGTATATCTTTCTACCAACTG
>CAUYON010158634.1:0-19497 GCA_963573935.1 Arctocebus calabarensis | reverse complement strand
GGAAGATATCAGCCTGCGGAAAGACTTCATGAAGAAGACTGCCAGGGCAATTGTAACAACAACAGAAATAAACAAATGGGACTTAATTAAACTCAAAAGCTTCTGTACAGCTAAGGAGACAACAACCAAAGCAAATAGACATCCAATCCAATGGGAAAGGATATTTGCATATTTTGAATCAGACAAAAGCTTGATGACTAGGATCTATAGAGAACTCAAATTAGTCCATATGAAAAAAGCCAACAATCCCATATATCAATGGGCAAGAGACATGAATAGAACCTTCTCTAAAGAAGACAGAAGAATGGCTAACAAACATGAAAAAATGCTCATCATCCCTAATTATTAGAGAAATGCAAATCAAAACCACTTTGAGATACCATCTAACTCCAGAATGGTATCTGAATGGCCCACATCACAAAATCTCAAAACTGCAGATGCTGGCGTGCATGTGGAGAGAAGGGAACACTTTTACATTGCTGGTGGGACTCCAAACTGATACAACCTTTTTGGAAGGAAGTATGGAGAACTCTCAAAGAACTCAAGCTAGACCTCCTATTTGATCCTGCAATCCCATTACTAGGCATCTACCCAGAAGGAAAAAATCCTTTTATCATAAGGACACTTGCACTAGACTGTTTATTGCAGCTCAATTTACAATTGCCAAAATGTAGAAACAACCTAAATGTCCACCAACCCAGGAATGGATTAACAAGCTGTGGTATATATACACTATGGAATACTATTCAGCCATTAAAAAAAATGGAGACTTTACAGCCTTTGTATTAACCTGGATGGAAGCAGAACACATTATTCTTAGTAAAGCATCACAAGAATGGAGAAGCACGACATCCCATGTACTCAAGTCTAATGTGAGGACAATTAATGACAATTAATGACATGGTGGGGGTGAGGGAAGGAGAGAGCAGAGAGAGAAAGAATGAGGGAGGGGTGGGGAAAGGAAGAGCAGAGAGAGGGAAGGAGCGAGGGGGGTGGGGTCTTGGTGTGTGCCACATCTTTTGGGGGCAAAACACGATTGTAAGAGGGACTTTATCCAACAAATGCAATCTGTGTAACATGGTTTCTTATACCCTCAATGAATCCCCAATGATAAAAAATAACAAACCAAAAAAGAATTTCTTGTTGAAAGGATGCACCAAGCATGGTGCTAGGAACTGCAGATAATACAGGAGACAAGTAGCCACAACCCCTACCTTGGGACCTCCCAGGTTACAAGGTGTTATGGAGGTGACAAAACCAGCAGGTTCAAAGGCCAGGCATGACTGTGACAGTAGAAATGTGTGTGCTATGAGAACCCACAATAGGGTGTCCCTCTGGACTGGGATGTGGTCAGGGAAGGCTTCCTGGAAGAAGGAGTTGTTAAGAGGAGGCCTGAAGGATGGCAGGGAAAGGAATGATATTAGCAAACATTACCCTTGAGAGAGGGCATTGGAGAAACAGAGTGGGTGCCTGGAGGCAGTGGGGCTCAGAGAAGGAAGAGAGGGGAGAGGGTCAGGTCATGTAGGGCCTTGCAGGCCATTGCAGGACCCTTGAACCTTTTGGGGCTGAATATCAAGAAGAAAAGGAGGTTGATGTGGGAGGATTGAGAAGCAGCTTCTCTGGGTGAAAGAGCCAACTTTCAGGTAATGCTGCCTTGAACAAGCCACTTACATCTTCATGCCCTGTTCACTTTTTAAATTCAATACATGCATTTACTACTACTTGACATTTATTGCCGAAGTCCTTGCAATAACTCCTTATGAATTATTATGTCAATTTTAGACATAAAAAAACCAAGGCACAAAATGGTTAGATAATCTGGTCACATTTACAAGGCCAGGATTGGATGCGTTTAGGTGTGTTACATTTCAGAGCCTGTGACCTCAAATGCTATTCGCACAAACTCTCCCTTATCTGCCCAAGTACCCAGTCCCTTTGAGCTCAAGAAAGCCCCTTCCAAGTACCTGTAATTTCTCATGAACATACCTCACATCTCTTCCACCAACTTATGAGCCCCAATTCCCCTCATGTTAAGGCCTAAACATACTTAGAAACTCTAAGTTTGTAATCTAGAAGGAAAGCATAATAACCGTGAACATAATTATTTATCCGATCAGTTAGCCTGCATTTTAAAACCACAAGGAACTGAGGAAGAAGAGAAGACAGGTAAGTTTTGAAGAAGCAGAAGAGGTTTCCCTGGCTGGGAGGACAAACTCAGGGAAAAGGAGAAGGAGAGAGGTAATATTACTTCTACTCTCTGTCCATCTGCACGTGGGACCAACCTCAGTGGCCGATCACGTGAGGTTTTGTGAGAATCACCTGGAATCATGATTGAACAGGAGCTGGTACACAGCCATGGGAGGGGCCAGAGCCGTCCTGGGACAGGAGTTCATCTGTGCTACCACCTGTTCCCAGCTTGGGGTGCAGGTGACATCACCAGTGTCATCAGTAGAGACTCATTGTCCAGTCTCTGATAGGCAAGAGGTAAAAGATGGCCAGGGCCTGAGTCAACCACAGAATTGGCCTTCAGAGAACAGTGACCACAGACACTAATTATTGCCCAAGGAAGGGCCTGCAGTTGTTTTTCCTTCCAGCTGCCTGCATAAGGGGAAACCGGGAGGTCCCATGAGAACGCTTGCTTCCAGGCTTCTGCTGAAAATCTTCCTTCCCTCTGTGCTTGGAGTTCACTAAAGCAACCTGGCAATATCCACCAAGAATGGTAAAAACATTTATGCTTTGTTGCCTCCACTTATGAAGCCTATCTCAAGGAAACAACCAAAATCACAAAACTAACTGTCTGCATAAAGATGTTCTGTACAGGCTTAATTATAACTGGGAGAACTGGAAGTAATCTTCATGTCCAACAATTGGCAGATGCTTAAGTAAACTGCAGCCTATCTACTATCAAACCACTATGCAGACCCTAAAAATAATGTTATGAAGGCTTTGTATTAATAAGGTAAAATGGTTATAATACGGGAATAAATTAGAAAGTAGGAGAACTCAAGACTTCATGCAGTCCTAGTAGATTACAAAAATGGTCACAGTATTTGCAGGCCCTCCAGCAAGAGAAGAGGAAAGCTTTCCTTGCCCCCTTGAATCCAGGCTGGCCTTGTGTTTTGTTTGGGCCAACAGACCGCCTATAAGTGTGACATAAAGCAAATTCCAAGCTTGGGCCTCAAGAGGACCTGTAGCTTCCACTCTTCCTCCTGCTCGTGGGTCTCATCACCATGAGAACAGGCTTGTTCAGCCTACTGAGAAACATAAGGCACAGCCACGCACCTGTGACACCAGCTGAGAGGCAGCCAGCCACCAGACAGGAGGCCATCCCGAGCCAACTGACCGCAGATCCGTGAGTCAGCCCACCTGAAATCAGCCCTGTCTCTGGCCCTGAACAGAGGAACAACCCAGGAGAATCATGAGCCACTGCAGCCACTGAATTTTGGGTCATTTGTCACGCAGCCATGGATAATTCATACACCAGTCTACGATGATAGTGATATACAGGAACACGATTTACAAAGGAAAACCGAATCCTGGAAGGGAAGATTCCAAAGTGCACATAGTACTTTTATTTAATGGTGGGGATTATAGATGATTTTTTATTTGTTTCAAAATTTTAAGGTATGCTTAAACTATTGACAGTAAAAAATAAATACACATTTTATTTTATTTTTTTGTGTGTGTGTTTTACTTCAGCATTTTTGTTAGGATATAATTTATATAGCATAAAAGCCACCATTTAAAAATGTATTGCATAGTTTTGAGTATATTCACTATGTTATACAATCATCACCACTACCTCTAATTCCAGAACATTTCTGTCACCCCCAAAAGAAACTCCATACATATTAACACCTAGTCCCACGTCCCTTCTTCCACTCCTCCCCTGACAAATGCTAATCTCTTAAGATTTTCTATCTCTGTGGATATGCCTGTTGTGGATATTGTACATGTCGTCAAGACAAGTCAGTGAGGGAAACAATAGCTTTTCAACAAATGATGCTGGAACTAAATATCCATATGCAAAAGAATGAACTTGGGACCTTCATCTCATGCCATAATACACAACTTAACTCAAATTAGCTTGAAAACTTAGGCTCAGTGCCTGTATCTCAAGCAGCGAGGGTGGCAGCCACATATACCAGAGCTGATAGGTTTGAATCCATCCAGGGCCCGCCAAACAACAATGACAACTACACCCAAAACATAGCTGGGCATTGTGGTGGACACCCGTAGTCCCAGCTACTTGGGAGGCTGAGGCAAGAGAAGCACTTAAACCCAAGAGTTAGAGGTTGCTGTGAGCTGTGACGCCATAGCACTCTACCAAGGGCAACAAAGTGAAACTGTCTCAAGAAAAAAAAAGATTGAAAACTTAAATGTAAGAGCTAAAAAAAAAAAAAGGGTAATAAACACATGAAAAGATGATAAATAAAACATCATTAGTTATTAGGGAAATGCAAATCAAAATCAGAATGGAACATCATTTCGCATCTACTAGGATAACTATTAGTGTAATAATAATCAAAAGGAAAACAAATGTTGGTATGAATGTGGGAAAATTGGAACCCTCATACATTGATGGTGGGGATGTAAAATGGTTCAGCTACAGGGCAGAATACTTTGGCAGTTCT
Source organism: Arctocebus calabarensis (assembly GCA_963573935.1). Taxonomy (NCBI): domain Eukaryota; kingdom Metazoa; phylum Chordata; class Mammalia; order Primates; family Lorisidae; genus Arctocebus; species Arctocebus calabarensis. The sequence continues at coordinate 14,863 of CAUYON010158634.1, read as the reverse complement.
TTAGAGGTTAAATACAGAATCACCATATAACCCAACAATTTTACTTGAGAGAACTGAAAACATGTTCACACAAAAACTTGCACATGGGCTCCGCCCTGTAGCTCAGTGGCTGGGGCGCCAGCCACATACACTGGACCTGGCAGCTTCGAATCCAGCCCGGGCCTGCCAAACAACAATGACAACTGCAACCAAAAAATAGCCAGGCATTGTGGCAGGTGTCTGTAGTCCCGGCTACTTGGGAGACTGAGGCAAGACAATCACTTGAGCTGAAGAGTTGGAGGTTGCTGTGAGCTGTGACACCATGACACTCTACCCAGAGCAACATTTTAAGACTTTGTCTAAAAAAAAACAAAAACAAAAACTTGCACATGAATGTTCATAGCGGCATTATTCATAATGCCAAAAAGTAGAAATAACCCAGATGTCCTTCACGTAATGAATGGATAACAAAATTTGGTGTGGCTAGAATGGAATGTTATTCAGCCATAAAGGGAAAAGAAGTACTATTGTATGCTATCACACAGGTGAACCTTGGAAGCATTATGCTAAGTGAAGAGGACAGCCTTAAAGGCTACATGGATGATTCAATTTATGTACAATAAATACGCATTTTAAAAAGTGAAAATTGAAGTCTAATTTTCCTCTCAGAAGTTTTATAATTCAAACCTCTAGCTTGTTTGTGTTCAGAATTAGGACCCCACCATCAATCCCCTGCCCACAGCAGACATAGGAGGTAGATTTAAGCCTGGGTCCCCAGGGTACGACCCGGTCGGTGGGTTCTGGAGGGCAGTCCTTGGGTCCACTCTGCCTCTTCCTCATAGGCTCTGAAGTGGGAAGTTTGGGGGCATATTCTGCAGGACCACATCTGCCCGCTCTGCATCCCTGTGGCATCCACTGTGCAGGCAGCATAGGCAGCCCCATGCCAGGCTTTACTATGGCTTCACCAAGTTCAAAGAGCTCTAGAACCACAGCCAGCTTAGCAGGATGAAGCTGGCATTGGAGTGTGAAGTGTCGAACTCAAACTACAGCCCCTTTCTTCCTGCCTCTTGCACCCATTTCTTGGGTACTTACTATGCATCAGGGCTGAACTACACCTGGACTGTCAGAGATGAACTAGTCATAGCCCCCGTCCCAGAGGAGTTTTGTCCTTGTGGGTGATATCTACATATTCAAAAGCCCGTACCTCCCATAGCGAAGATGGCCACTTGAATTATTGTTCAAACTGGGACACTTTTGAGAGTGAAAGGGGAGTAAACAGGGCCTTCCCCTGGGGCTAACTGGGAACTGTGATCACACTGCCCATAGCCCAGGCTCTTTATATGGAGCCCCAGTTGAGAGAACAATCCAGCAAACCAAAGCAATTTAAAAAAATTAAAGAGAATCACATTCATAATTCACAATTATGCTGCTCATATTTTTCCTCTGAATTTTTCCTACCGCAGCTGCTCCAAAAGCCCTCATGTGTCAAACAGAAGAAAATTTTCTAGGACATCTGGCCCACCTGGATTTCCTTTCTCTCTTTCTGCCACCACCTCCCCCTCTGGCAGTTACATCTGTGTTATCGCTCTGCCTCCTGCCAACTCCAGCTCTCTCTACCCGTTCTCTGGAAAGACAGATGGAAGAGGGAAGGAGAAGCTGGGAGCCAAAGGCAAAGCATGATATGGGGCATGGGGAAGGATCAGGGAGGCCAGGTAAATGAATCCTACCACATGTATTCCTGGCACACACACGGAGAAGTAACATATTGTATGTAAAATCCGGTGACAAAACAAGCCTACATGAAAAAGGGGCACCTAATCAATCTGACTCTTAATGAATACTTACTGAATTATGACTCAAAGGCTCTGTGACATTGATCAAATCATCTAATTTTTCTGAGCTTCAAATTCCTCTCCTGAAAAATAAATGAGTGAAAGAATGGATTATATGTATGAGGAATAAATGAATGAATGATAGTGGGCAGCTGTGGCCAGGTGACCAACAAAATTCAATGCTCCCCTTTGCCTCATCAAAGTGTGATGCTCATGCTGAGAAGCAGCTGCCCATTCAGGTACTACATTTCCCAGGCTCCCTTGCAGCTGGGTGGACCATGTGACTAGTTCTCACCAATAGGATGAGAGGATCAGTAATGCATGCCAACTTGTTTATGTACCAGGTGCTCAATCATTCACTTTCTCCCTCTGCCTCTCCTGTGCCTGACTACCAACTATATAACTCCAGGGTGAACCCAAGGACACAAGATGGTGGAGCTGTAGGATAGAAGGAGACTATTGCCCTCAGCAACCACCCAGAGGAGAATGTCCCAAGCATGAACATCCATCCTGGACTTCCCATGAGTGAGAAATGCATTGCTCCTGGGAAAAGCCATTAAAATCTTGGGGTGATGGTAGCAGTTAGTTCATCCAAGATCATTCACTTCCCTCTCAGGGTTGTTAGGTAGATGAAATAAGGTTATGAAAGCAAGAGACACTTTCAAAGAAGCAAGCAGCAAATTATTAAAGTTCACTCTTAAAGGGTAAGGGGCAGGATTATGGCTGAGTGGATTACGGCCTGGGTTTATTTGGGTTTCTAATCAGCAAGTGATAGTATACTCCCAAGGAGGTGGGAGTAGGCACATGTCCCAGCAGACTGCCACCAGGGTCTCTGTGTCATCTTTTTTTTCCCTCTCTCGCCTTTAATTCTTCTCCTTCTCTTCTCCTCTCCTCTCCTCTCCTCTCCATCATTGGGGATATTGCTTCCTTCTGGTTGCCAGGCAGGGAGAGTTGTTTACTTTATGTGGTTAGGCCCTTATGTGTTATAGTGCTGGAAGCTCATTGGGAGGAGAGCAAATTATAAGGTATAGCATGTCCTGTGTTGTTTCTTTTACGTTTCCTCGGTCTATTATAGTCATAGTACGTTCTCAGCATCCCATTGTTTACATTGTTTGTTTTTATCCTTTTATCCTCTTTACTCTTCACATCTCACTCTTCTTACCCTAACATTTGGTGACACTTATCCTTGTCTTGCAGTATGCTCTCTTACTCAGTATCCTGTTTGTTTATGTGGTCCTTTTCATACCTCCTCTGTTCACATCTCACTTTCTTACCTACCCCTAACAGGGTGAGTACAGTGGCTTGAATAATGTGGCCCCCAAAATGTATGTCCACTTCCAAATCCCTGAAAATTTTTTTCTTTTTTTTCAATTTTTTTTTTATTGAATCATAGCTGTGTACATTAGTGCAATCATGGGGTACAGTGTGTGGGCTTCATATACAATCTGAAATATTTTCATCCAACTGTTCGACATAAGCTTCATGGGATTTTCTCATTTATTGTGTGAAAACATTTGTGTTCTGCATTTAGTAAGTTTCACCTGACCCTTCTAAGTTGCACCATAAGTGTGATCCCACCTTTTACCCTCTCTCCACCCACCCTCCCCCTCCCCTTCCTTCCCTTTCCCCTTTCCCCAACTTCTTGTGCTATAATTAGGTTGTAACCTTCACATGAAAGCTATAAATTTGCTTCATAGTAGAGATGTATACATTGGATATTTTTTCTTCCATTCTTGAGAAACTTTGCTAATAAGAATATGTTCCAGCTCCATCCATGTAAACACGAAAGAGGTAAAGTCTCCATCTTTCTTTAAGGCTGCATAGTATTCCATGGTATACATGTACCACAATTTATTAATCCATTCATGGATCAATGGGCACTTGGGCTTCTTCCATGACTTAGAATTGGGCTGCAATAAACAATCTGGTACAGATATCTTTGTTGTAATGTGATTTTTTATCTTCTGGATATATACCAAGTAAAGGAATTATAGGATCAAATGACAGGTCTATTTTTAGATCTCTGAGTATTCTCCAAACATCTTTCCAAAAGGGACGTATTAGTGTGCATTCCCACCAGCAGTGTAGAAGTGTTCCCTTTTCTCCACATCCACGCCAACATCTCTGGTTCTGGGATTTTGTTATGTGGGCTAATCTTACTGGAGTTAGATGATATCTCAGGGTAGTTTTGACTTGCATTTCTCTGATGATTGAGAGATAACGAGCATTTTTTTCATGTGTCTGTAGGCTGTGCACCTGTTTTCTTTAAGAAGTTTCTCTTCAGATCCTTTGCCCATCCTGAGATGGAATCACTTGTTCTTTTCTTGCTAATACGTTTGAGTTCTCTGTGTATTCTGGTTATTAAACCTTTGTCAGAAGCATAACCTGCAAATATTTTCTCCCATTCTGAGGGCTGTCTGCTTGCTATACTTACTGTGTTCCTTGCCATGCAGAAGCTTTTCAGTTTTATCAGATCCCAGTAGTGTATTTTTGATACTGCTTCAATTGCCTGGGGGGTCCTCCCCATAAAGTGTTCACCCAGGCCAATTGTTTCAAGAGTTTTCCCTGCAGTTTCTTCTAGTATTTTTATAGTTTCATGTCTTAAGTTTAAATTTTTTTTTTTTTTTGAGACAGAGTCTCACTATGTCACCTCGGGTAGAGTGCCGTGGAGTCACAGGTCACAGCAACCTCAAGTGATTCTCTTGTCTCAGCCTCCCAAGTAGCTGGGACTGCAGGCACCTGCTGAAACATACATCTATTTTTAGAGATGAGGTCTTGCTCTGACTCAGGCTGGTCTCGAACCTGTGAGCTTAGGCAATCTACCCACTTCGACCTCATGGAGTGCTAGGATTACAGGCGTGAGCCACTGCGCCCAGCCTCAAAATCTCTGGAATCTTGACCTTACTAGGAAAAAGGGTCTTTGCAGATATAATGAAGTTAAGGATTTTGAGGTCATCTTGGATTACCTGAGTGGGTCTTAAATCCAATTGTAAGAGTTATACGAGAGACAAAGGAGTAGAAGCCACAGGCAGAAGAGGAGGAGGCCCCTTGAAGATGGAGGCAGAGTTTAGAGTGGTGCTGCTGTAGCCACCTCAGGCTCCAGGAGGCTAGGGAGGATCCTCCTCCTGCAGGGATGTCCAGCCTGTGGCCCCTGGTCTGCATGCAGATTATTTGAGGCCTCTTTTGCTTGCCTGTGGTGTCGGATAGTATGCACAGACCTTTTCTTTGTTCATCAGCTTTCATTAGTGTTTGTGTATTTAATGTGTAGCTAAGACCACTCTTATTTTTCTAACTTATGGTAGAGAATTAAAAAGATTGGACACCCCTAGAGCATTCAGGGAAATGGGGGAGAATGAAAGGCCTCCCCCTTTTCAGTTTTGGACTTCCGGGCTCCAGAACTGTGAATAAATTCTTATTGCTTTAAACCATCCAGTTTGCGGTAATTTGTCAGAGCAGCTGTAGGAAACTGAGTGGGGTACGTGTGCCACAACCAGCACAGGGTTCAGCATACAGAAGGCACTCGGTAAATGATGATTTAAAAACACAGTCAATCTTTTTATGACTTGATACTTTCCTCCCAAGAGATAGGGTCTCTTGGGAGATGGTTCTCCCCCAGAGAAGGCACTGTTCAAAACTAACTTGTTAACTCCCAGAGAAGATTCTGGTGAAGCTCCTAACAGCATTCACACTGAGAGTAAATGTAGACCTTGAGCTTTGCAGGAATAATCTCATTATTTAAGGATGACAGATGTACATTTTCATTAACGTGTAACAAAAGAGATTAAAAAGGCTCTGTCTGCCAAGCCTTTCTGAGCACCTGCAGGAGGTGGCTCCTGGACCACCTCCCTGACCCTGGAGGCAGCTGAAGGATCCGTCCTAGGCATAGCAAGCACAAGGTTCTGGTGTAGCCTGAATCCCTGGCTCAGAGTTAGCAAGGCCAGGCAGGAGCAGGAGGGCCACTTGGAGTCTCATCCCAGGCTGAGCTCTGAGAAAAGGGATTGCCCGAAGCAGGTTGAGATAGAGGGAGCAGGAGAGCTAGAGGCTCTGGAGATATCTGTCCACCAGTTCACTAGTCTGTTCACTAGTTACACATGGCTGTTTAAATTTAAATTAATTAAAATTAAAAATTTCGCTCTTCACTTACACTATCCACATTTCAAGTGCTCAATCGCTATGGGCACCCAGAGATCGCTGTATGAGTGAAAATGTATAAGACATTCCTGTCATCACAGAAAGTTCTATTAGACTGTGCCGCTCAGACAAGAAGCAGCAGGAGTTTCAGCTCTGCCAGTTACCAGCCTGGTGATCCTGGACAACAAACACTTTGTCTTTGCCTTAGTGTTCCCTTGTATAAACTGAGGGTAATTAGATGTTGGAGAGGGAAGGGCCTGCAGAAAAAAAAAAAGGCAAAATTATTTTCTATCTCCCCAACTTTTTGGGAAATGAAACCTGCATCCCTGCCTAGGGCCAGGGGTCTGGAGGGGCAGAGAATGTCCCTTATTCTTCATGTCACAGAAGATAACTCAAGGGGATTGTCTGGGCGAAGGTCTTAAAGCCAAAGATGGCATTTATGTAGGCAGAGGTCACAAGACTGTTGTGGAGGCCACAGACTGTCTTGCCCCAAGATGGGATTATATATTCAGAACTTTTAAAAGCTCTGTGCTTCTGCTCAGAAGCAGGAATTTGGATTTGAGAGTGTTGTCTGCTATTTTCCTCCTTTTTTTTGGCAAAGTAATAAACTTCTCTCCTTCTCGTCAAAATTTTTGTCCTTCTTTTTCTGATGAGGCTTTGGGGGACAAGTGCCAAGCTTTTGGTAACAACAGTCACTACTTCATAGGGCCAGAGTCAAATGAGATAGATACCTTAGTCCAATTACTTAGAAGAATGCCCAGCCTAGGTTGCTGCTCAGTAATTCTTTCTCATGGGTGGAGAAATAATCTCTGGAAGAGGAAAAGAGGAATAAGGCAAGAATCTGGCACAGGCGTCAGGGGACATGGGCTCCAGGCTGGGTTCTGACACTCACAAGAGACTGTAGGGACTTGTCTGAGTTCCAGTCTCTGCACCAACAAAGCTGTGTGGCTTTGGGCAAATCACCTCACCTCTCTGAGCTCAGATAGATCACCAGTAGAATACTGGTATTTATCTTATCAGAGCCTATTCTTCCAAAGGGGAAAAAAAATGGAGCAGAAGGCTTTAAAAGGCTAATATTCTTTGGCTCTGATCCCTGCTTTTAGGAATCTGTTGGAGGGAAATAATCAGAGAAGCTAGCAGAGACTGACATTCAAGATCATCGCTGAAGAAGAGCTGATAACAGCAAAACCTTGGAAATAGACTAAATGCTCATAATTAGTAAGATAGTATAATACGGGTTACGCACAGAGCCATGAGACATTACTTTGTAAAATAATATTACATAAATGGGAAATGTTCCTATTTAAAAAGAGAACATATTTAAAACTATGTAGTATATTCCTACATTTGTTTCTAGAAAGTATGTATATCTATCTTTAGAATATAACCCACCAATATTTCCACAGTTGTTTCTTCTTTGGGATGTTGGACCTTGACTGATTTTTATTTTCTCCTTTTTACTCTCTGTACTTACCAGATTCTCTACAGCTTGTCTCAACTAGTTTGTAAATAGAAAACTTTACTCATGCAGAAAGTGATCCTGTAGGCCTAGAAGATCTCCGAGAGCCCTTTGAGGGCTGATATTCTAGGACTCGGCAAAGGACATTCACAGAATAACCTGTTTATGGCCTCTAAGTTCCCCCCTGCCTGATGCTCAGAGCTGAGAGGGGTGGGTCATTGGGCCCTGGGAGCCCATCCTGCCAGTAACCACTGACAGCAGCTGGTGAAGAGTGGGCTCCTAAATCTTGTCAGAGAAAGAAGAGTCAGAGAGGTCTAGGTCGGGGACTTCTTGTTTACTCCTGATTACAGTTTGGGACAAATAAAATATTTTGCTTCCAATGAGCATATGAAGGACTGTTCAATCTTCCTACTAATTTAAGAAAAGCTAATTAAAACTAGGATGAAAGATTTTTCACCTAGCCAGAAGACACATTTTCCCTCCCCTCCCCTCCTCAGCCCTCTCCTCTCCTCCCCTGTCCTTTCCTCCCCTCCTCTCCTCTTCCCTTGCTTCTCTTCCCTTCCCTTCCTTGCCCTTTTTCCTTCTCCTCTTTATCCCCCCCTCTTCCTCTTCTTCCACCTTCCCCTCCCTACCCCACCCCTCTCAACCGAGTCTCACTCTGTCCCCTGGTTAGTGTGCAGTGGCATCATCATAGCTCACAGCAACTTCAAACCCCTGGGCTCAAGCCATCCTCCTGCCTCAGACTCCTGAATAGCTGGGACTATAGTCACCTGCTGTGGCAGTCAGCTAATTTTTCTATTTTTTGCAGCGATGGAGTCTTGCTCTGCTCATGCCAGTCTTGAACTCCTGGGCTCAAGCAATCCTTCCACTCTGGCTTCCCAAAGTTCTAGGATTACAGGTGTGAACCACTGTGCCTAGCAGACACATATTTCTAGATTTAATAGCATCAAGTATTGGTGAAGATAGGTGGAATCAGCCATTCTCAGATACCAACTGTTAGTACCAAAATTGGTATAGATATTCTGCAGAAAGGTATGAAATACATATCAAAATGTAAAAATGTAGAAACTCTTTGCCCTAGAATTTTGGTTTGGAAGTCTTGGCCTTTATTCTAAGGCAGTAATCAGAAATGTGCAAACTTTTAATGAAGCACTGCTTATGGAACCCAAGTTTTCTCAGCTCTAGCCAGCCAGCGGCTACCAAATCAGCAACACTGATTTTGACACAGAAACATTTTAGCTCAAGGGTCCTATCTGCATAGCTTTCAGACCCCCATATATATGTCTGGGGGTTCTCAGGGCATCTCCATGTGCTCAGACCAGCTTTATTTCTGACCTGCTTGTTGGTTCTCTTGCCCCAAAGCCACACACGCAGGGAGATGGGCTGGTACCTGTGTGCCCGGGTACACCCAGCCCTGTTCTCCAGCGGGCGCCCTGCCCTGGAACCACTGCAAGGAGCTCCTTGTCTGTCTACCAGTCGGAGTCAGCGGGGGAGAGCAGGGAATTGGGAGAAGGATCCCAGGAGAGTGAGGACAGCTATTCCTTTCCAAGCTACTTCTCTGAGGGTCTCTCCAGGCTGGGGCATGACCTTTCCAGGACACTCTCTTGCTGCTGATGGACACCGATCCCTTGCCTCATCCAGGGCTATTACACCACACACTATTACACTAGTGTCCACACTTTCTCAACAGTTACAAATATCTCCCTAGATTTCCCAATTTGAAACCTCTGAATCGGTATACTGGTAAACCAGCTCTCCAAATAAACAAAAACCCTGATTTGCAGCGTTGGTATATTTCATCATTGTAAATACTCTCATCACTGCCATGAATGTCCAGCTCCTGATGCTTTAACAACCGACTTGCCAAGGCCGAATCAAGGCGGTGTGAGTCAGCCCTCACGCCAAGGGACCCTGGCTCACGTAGGCATCTCCAGCCCCCACCTCTGCTGCAGCCGCCTTAAGAGCTGATAGAAGTCTGCTGTCTATGGGGTCACCACCCAAGGCCACAGCCAAACAGAGGCGAGGAGAATCACGAAGGTGGCATTGCTTATGTTCTGAGTGCCACAAACACCAGCAACAGTGCTCTTTCTCTTTTCAAGGTTCAAATCTGTCCTGGTGCAGGACTAGAAATTATATCTGTTATGTCTTCCGCTTCTCTGTCCCCTAGGGTTGTCCTCATACTCATTAGATTATGGACACAATCTCCCTCACACCTGTCAATTCATCCAAACTGGCAGGTGAGCGTGGTGTGGTTCTGGGGTGGGGATGGAGGCAGGTCCGCTGATGAGCAGAGGCTGACGCACACACACATGAGCAGGTGCCGTTCCTGAATCTCCCACTGCACGGCGTAGATAAAATCTATTGTGGGTTAGCCGGGCAATGGGAATCGCACGATCTTTTTAGAGAAAATCTTTCATGGCAGGGAGAAAGATCTCAACATTCTGTTACATGAAAAAGCAAGAGTTTTTTTCCCCAAATACAAAAGCACAACAGCAAGCCTCTGAGATTCTGTTTATTCCTTGGGGTGCTACAGATGTGACAGTGAATGAGAACAGTCACAGTCCCTGATCTTGGAGAGCTGGTGCTGAGGTGGGAGACACGTGAATGGAGGAAGCACTTCGTGAATAAATGCTAACCCGGGAGGAGAGGGCGGGCTCTGAGGGAGACGCACTTGGGGTCCCGGAGCATGTTGGATCACAGCGTAGACCTGGCCCAGGAGGATGAAGAGGGTGACTTCGGAGAGGGGTGGAAGAGGACTGTCCTGGATGGATCCCACGGAAGGGGACGAGCCCCCCAGGAGGGAGGACAGGGGCAGGGGTGCTATAGGAGGAGCAGTGTGTGTGAGTGTGTGCCTGGGACACACATGCTGTCCCCAGCAAGCTCCTTAAGCATTGTGTCTCACCTTCTTCCCGCACGTCCATAGTGTCCAACTTTTCTACAGAGGGAAATGGGGAAAAGTGTACAAAAACCCAACCTTACTGCTCAGACAGGACCACTCTTTATTTATTCATACTCCTCCTTGTTTCAAAGAGGATTTTCAAGCTGCAATTGGAACAATTGTTAGAATTATGCCAACAACATCACAAGCTAAAATAGCTTGTCATTAAGTAAGAAAAATGAGGTCAGGGGAAAATAGGATAGAAGGAGTCGGGAGAAAGGAGTGAGGTGACCCCTCGCACTGCAGAGGACGGCCTGATCATGTTCTTTGTCATGTCTCGGCTTGCCATTTAATTCGAATAGTGACATTTAATTTTCCTGTTCTTATACTTTGCTTCCAAACTCTACCAAAAAATATTCCATCATTAATTCCTCTGCCTTTTATTACTTTCTTGCCCCCTTAAAATACATCATTTTCTTTGCTGTTTTGCATTTTTGCAGTTTTAAAAATTCAACATCTCTTCCCCCTAGGGAAGGGCCCATGTCTGACTCCGTGCGGTGCGGTGATGTATTTAGAGCATCCACGTAGCAGGTGCTCAGCTGCCTGGACCGAGGTGACCCTCACCCTTTCTCTGTAGCACTCAGCCAGGGGCATGCACTCGGCAGGGGCTCAACAGCCGGTTGCCGATTTGATTTATGGGTCTTATTATTCCAAGTGTTGGGGTAGAATAGATATTGATTGCAAAGGGCTTGAATAAATAAGTGGATGCATAACCTAGAAAGGGTTGTAGAATGAGGTGAGGGGTTTGCAAAGCAGCTGAAGCAGATGTTGTTATAAACTGGTCCTCTTGAAAACTGTTCTTGTGGGAGTCATGGGGCAACCAGGGGGCAGGGGTGGGCTGCGGAGTCAGTGGGAACGGCTTCCCATCCAGGTTCCATCATGGTACATGCTAGGGGCAAGACCGTGGGCAGGTCCCTTGCCTTCTGCTTTCTCAGAAGGAACAAAGCTTTTTATTGTGGAGAGGAATGCGTGCATGTATAGGCATATGTATGTGGTATCTGGCTGCCCTGGCACACAGTAGGTGCTTCATAACCAAAAATACCCTCCTATATTACTGCCCTTCCATTCCAGTTGTATAATAATGTGTGACCTGATAATAAAACAGATAAACCATCTCTAGATTCTCCCATAACACTCCATAAAGTAATTTCCGAATTTTCAATTCTCACTGGTTTAATACAACAGCTATTACCAACAAGAGTAACAGCCCTCCACCTTTAAATCACAGTGTGCCAGTTACCATGGTTGCATAGCAAATTACCCCAAAACGTAGTAGCGTGAAACATCCGTTCATTCTGCTCATGATTTTATGAATTGGGAATTCAGAAAGTGCCCAGAGGAGCCTCCTTGTCTGCTCCATTGCATGTGGGGCCTCAGCTGGGAGACCCGGGGGCTGGGGATGTCTGCTGAGGGATGACAGTTGTTGGCTGAGACCTGGGCTGGGGGTGTCGGCTGGAACACGTGGCCTCGGCTGCCCATACTACGGTGGCTGGTTCCAAGGGAAGCATCTAGAGCGTGTGCCCAGTGGAAGCAGAATCCCTGTCCTGACTCAGCTTTGGCAGTCACACAGTGGCACCACTGACACATTCTATGGCTGAGGCAGTTCCAAAGCCTCGCCCAGGTTGAAGAGGAGACACAAATGCCTCTCTTGGTAGATTAGTGTTGACGTCTCATTGCGAAAAGAGCACATGGGACAAGATGTATGTTGACAAATGCAATCTCCATGCCATATGTCCGGTGGCTTAGCTGATCTCTCGTTCCCCAAAGCACTGAGGTCTAGGTACGATTATCTCCATTTTAGAGATGCACAGACTAAAGCTCGGACAGGCAAAGACCATGGAGTTCTCACTCTTCCCAGCTTCAGCTCAGTGGGTTTGTAAAAGGTGGGTTCTCTTCCTTTGCCATCAAGCCTCACCATCTCTAACCCATATCACTGCCCTGAACAAAGTGAGTTTTTAAAACTCCAATAACACACATGAGAAAATTGAGGCCCAGAGAGGTGCCATGACTTGCCCAGGGGCTCACAGCATGTAAGTCCCCAAGGCAGGAGGGGTTAGCGCCTCCGGAGTGGATATGCCAGGGGTTGGTGACACGCCCCACCCTCAGCTCAACTCCTCCTCTCTTCCTACGCCAAGAAAAGGAAAATGATTTCCCATTCCTGGCTTCTCTGTCGGCCCAGAGAGACTGAGTGAAGAAGAAATATTTCCACACATACCAGGCTGGTCTTCTGCATCTGTGATTGTTTGAAGTCAGTTTCCTGGGAGACTGTGGGAAATGCAGGTACAGAGGCCCGGGTAACAGCTGCTCCCTTCAGGCCTGGGTACCTGCTCTCCCAAGCCTGTGTCTCAAGGCTGTGTGCTCAGACATGACCATGTTTGGGCATAGAGGCTCGTCCCAGACGGGACCAACGGCTGCTTCCCTGGAGACAGGCCGGGAGGCCAGACTTTCTGCTGGATTTCTGTGGCCTCTTTTGGGGTGGGGGTTGGGGGCCAGGCAGAAAGAAACTGTGTGCCAGCTGAAACCCACAGGGCTCAGGGAGACTGTGAGTACTGCACCCAACAGCACTTCGGGGTGTGATTTCTGCAAAGACTGGGGTGAGGGGCTGGAGGGAGAGCTATGGGGAGAATGGCCAGTGATGGGGCAGAGACGAGGGCAGGTGGTGGGACTGTCGGTCAGGATGCTGGGTCCGTCATCTGCTAGTCATCTGGGGGATGGGAGGTGGTTCAGTGGCCAGATCACTGTGGTGGCTCAGTAATCTGGTCCTTCAGATCCCGGCTTCCAGAATGGCCAGAAGGTAGCAGCCTGGAGATGAAGATCAGTCTTGGCCCTTGTCACTGAAGTGGGGAGTGGGTGGGAGGCAATAGAGCAGCTCCAAACTTTCAGGATAATAATAATAATAGCTAATATTTATCAAAAGCTAATACTGGGCCAGACACTGGGATAAATGCATTGTCCTCAATATATCATTTGATCTTTATCAGAACTCTCTGAGGCAGGCACTGTTATTCTTATTTTTTAGTAACTTGGTTGCTAAGTGGCAAAGTCAGGATTTGATCCCATATTCAATGAGCTCAGAACCCTCTTTGCCTCATACCCCACCAAATTCTTAAAAACTTATCTGTTTTTCTAAGGAAAAGATTGTCAACTCAATTATTAGGTCACACCAGACACTCCAAAATCTCGCCTCCCTTTGCCCTCTTGTCTTCCCTAAATCCATCCCAGACCTCAAGTGACCTTTCTAAACTGGAAGAGATAGCCCAAAAGCCCAGAGATTTAGAAGAAGTTCTCATATTGAGGAAGTTCTTCTCAAAGTCTAACTTAAATCCTTCCTGCTGTAGCTGAAACTTATTTTTCCAAGCCTCAGAGGACATCAGCAGTTCCCATTCTTCCTCCTGACTGAAGGATGTCACTTTGGATGATGAAACCCAACTTCTTGTCCAAGTGTAGGCAAACAGTCTTATCAGAGCACTATAGACAGGTGGACCCTTAACAAGCCCGTCCCGATTCTCTGTGTTGGGCCAGTCTCCTTTTTCCTTTCCTCCTGAGTTCCCGGGACTAATATAACCAGAGCTCCCTTGTTCACCTCCCTCAGGAATCCTCGGGGGTCTGCAAAGACATAAAAAGTGGAGGAGCCCCTGGGAACGGGGGCCTGCTTAGGCAAGAAGGGGAGCCCTTACAAGCACGCACCAGCTTCCCCAGAAGAGATCAGGTTTACTACAGGCACTGAGCCAAGGTTCTCCAAGATGGGGCTCCCCAGTGCCAAAGTATTTGTGCCCCACAGTCCCTGGGGTGGGGGCCAGGAGCCAACAACCCCTGAAAATCCTGGGGAAGCAGGCTATTGGGGCCTTTTGTGCATCTCCAGGTGATCTGGTTACTTTAAACAGATAAAAAACAAACAAACAAACAAACAAATAAAAAAACCAAGACAAAGAAATTTACCAGAGGGCTAGGACAGTGGGCAGAAAGTAGGAGATCTCAGGAGGGACCAGAGTTGGGTGGCTTTGTGGCTGCAGGGGCACGGATGGAGGGGTTGTTTCACACCCCTGAGCGGGTGTCAGGGGCCCAGGAAGGGAGGGTGGGAATCTTTGGCTGCCTTGGAGTGGGGTAGCTACCCAGGGGAAGAAGGAAAGAAGGAGAACCACCAGCGACTTCCCCCGTTCTGCTCTGGCCCAGGTGGCTTCAAGTCCTGCAGGAAGAAGGTAGCTGCTGAGCATCCCAATGTTTCTATCTTGATAAAAAACTGGAATGTGGGAAGCCTCCTGTCCTACCAGCCTATGGCTGCCTTCTGGGGCCCGCCTCTCCCTTCTCTGCCTGTTGCCTAGCCCAGCCAGCCCGGTTGTGGGGCTGTTTCTTTTCTTTTTTTTTTTTTTTTACTTTTCATGCTTTTTTTTTTTTTTATAATTTTATTGAATCTTAATTCTGTACATTGGTGCAATCATAGGGCACGATTCATATACATTCAGAAATGTTTTGATCGTACTGTTACAGACAGCCTTCATGGCATTTTCTTGATCACTATATAAA
>CAUYON010158633.1:0-19103 GCA_963573935.1 Arctocebus calabarensis | reverse complement strand
AAGCGATTCTCTTGCCTCAGCCTCCCTAGTAGCTGGGACTACAGGCACCCGCCACAGCGCCCGGCTATTTTTTTGTTTTGCAGTTCGGCCGAGGCCGGGCTTGAACCCGCCACCTTCGGTATATGGGGCCAGCGCCCTGCTCGCTGAGCCACAGGAACCGCCCAGCTAACAAGTCTTGACAATGATGTGGAAACATCAGAACTGTTGTATACTGTTGGTAGGAATTGAAAATGGTGTAACCACTGTCAAAAACAGTACAAAATTCCTCAATAATTTAAGATAGAAATATCAAGTATTCTAGCATTTTCATTTTTTGTCATTATCTTGAAAAGTTGAAAACGGTCTTGAAATGATATCTCTAATCCTATATTCACTGCAGTGTGATTTACAATAGTCTACCTATGGAAACGTCAAAATGGCCATTGATCAATCCATTCATTAATAGATGAATGGAATTAAAAAACGTAGTATATACATATGATGGAATATTATTTAGCCCTAATAATGAAGGAAATCCTGTAATACATGGTGAAAATTTAGGAAATTATGATAAGAGAAATAAGTTAAAGAAGAAATACTGCTTGATATACTAATATGTGGTACATAAAATAGCCAAACTCATGAAGGCATTGGGTAAAATGGTGGTTGCCATGGCTGGAAGGAGAAGAAAATGGAGAGTTGTTTTTAAAAGTTATGAAGTTTCAGCCAGTCATGGTGGCTCACTCCTGTAATCCTACCATTCTGGAAGGTGGAAGGTGGGTAGATTGCCAGAGCTCTGGCGTTCTAGATCAGGCTGAACAAGAGCAAGACACTATCTCAAAAAAAAAAAAAATAAAAGCCAGGCATTGTGGCAGGCGCCTGTAGTCCCAGCTACCTAGGAGGCTGAGGCGATAGGATCACTTGAACTCAAGAGTTTGACGTTTCTCAAACTATGATGACACAACATTCAACCACAGGGCGGTGACAAACTGTGACTTTGTCTCAAATAAAACAAAGCAAAACAAAACATAAAAAAAGGTATGAAGTTTCATTTATGTAAGATAAATAAGTGGAGAGCTCTAATGTACAACAAATTGACTATAGTTAGTAATATTGTATTTGTATGCATAAAAATTTGTTAAGTGGGTATATATCACGTCAAGTGTTCTTACCACAAAAAACAAACAAACAAAATAAAAGGGATCATAGATGTATGAGCCTATTTATAGATTCTCAATTCTATTCAATTGATCCATATGTCTGACTTGCCCAGGTTTCACATCATTTTGACTACTATAGGTTTGTAGGAAGTTTAGAAATAGAAATGTGTAAATTCCTCTATTTTATTCTTATTTTTCAGGTTTGTTTCAGTTATTCTGGCTCCCTTGTAATTAGGTAAATGTTAGTATTACTTTATCAAATCATAAAAAAAAACAGCCAAGATTTTGATAGAAATTGTGCTGAATCTCTGGAACAGTTGGAAAGTGTTGACTTAACCATGTTAAGTCTTCTGACTAATGAACATCAGAGATTGTTTTATTTACCAACATCATCATTAATAATGATTTCTTATTAATGGTGTCAATAATGGTTTTTTACCATAAAGAGTATATATTTTTTCATTTCTTGTCTTAAATTTATGCCAAAGAATTTTATTACTTTGGTGTTATTATAAATGGAATTTTTTCTTAAATTTCTTTTTTGGATTGTTCATTACAACTCTATAGCAATATCAATTTTTGTATGTTGATCTTATTCTACAACTTTGATAAAATCATTTATTAGTTACAACAGGTTTGAGGGTTTTTTGGTAAATACTTAAGGATTTTTCATCTATCAAATCATGTAATGTGCAAACGGATAGTTCCATGTCTTTTTTTCCAACTTAAATGGCCTTTTATTTCTTTTTATTAGCAAAATTCTCTGGTTCAAGCCTCCAGGAAAATGTTTCATAGAAGTGATAAAAACAGATAGTGTCTTATTTTTTGATCAAAGTGAGAAATATCTAGTCTTTCACCACTAAGTGTAAAAGTTGCTTCAGGCACCCTTTATCAAAATTTCCTTATCAATTTAAGGAAAATTACTCCATGGTTTCTGGGCATTTTTATCATGAAGTGGTGATGGATTTTGTCAAATGCTTTTTCTGCATCTATTGAGGTGATACTGTACTTTTGTTTTTCTATGGTATTGGTATATATTAACATGAATATCAGATGTTAAACCAATTTTGCAACACTAAGATAAATTCCAGTTATCATGGTGTGTTTTTAAATATGTTGCTGATTTCTGTTTACTAGTATTTTTGTTGAGGATTTTTCATCTACATTCCTAAGAGATATTGATCAGTAACTTTCATTGCTGCAGTATCTTTATCTGATTTGGGTCAGAGTAATACGGATTTCCAGGGGCTTGTATGAGGGGAAAATGGAGTGTTACAGTTCACTGCTTATCAAGTTATAGTTATAGATCTGTTGCAGTTTTTTTTTTTTTGTGAAATACATACATGAAAATATCCCACAATAGGGAAATAGTGAAAAGAACACAACAGGATATAATTTGAGAAATTATTTGTGAAATACATTGTTGAGTAAAAAGAAAGCCATATTTTTAGTAATATATTTCTGCTCTTTCTCTTATTTTTCTGTTACCCATAGTATGCATAAATTGGTGTTCCCCGGTTTTTTAGGACCTCTTTAACTTACTACATTATTTATGTTTCTATTCTTCAGATTTCTTAATCTATATTGATCTAAAGTCAACACACCAATTCCTTTTCTGCCTGCCCAAGTCTACTGCTGGTTTGGACCCCTGTAGTGAAATTTCATTTCCATTATTGAACTTTTCAATTACTGGAATCCTATTTTTATTTATTTATTTCTTCATTCATACTTTATGAATAAGATTTTGACTTTAAGGCTGTTCTTTGTTTGAGACATTGCCATCCTGTTCTTTACCTCTTTGAATGTGGTTTCTCCAGGTCTTCAATTATATTATTTCTAAAAGATGCTTATTTTTTTTTTAAATCATGGTTGTGTACATAAATGCAATCACGGGATACAATGTGCTGGTTTTATATACAATTTGAAATATTTTCCTTGAAGTGGTTGACATAGCTTTCATGGCTATAATATAATATTTTCTTATTATTGTGTGGAGACATTTGTATTCTACATTTAGTAAGTTTCACCTGTATCCTTCTGAGATGCACCATAAGTGTAGACTCACCAAATATTCTCCCTCCGCCCGTCCTCCTCCACCCCTCTCTTCTCTTGCCCCTTTCCCCAGTTGTTGTGCTGTAATTGGGTTATAACTTTCATATGAAAGCTATAAATTAGTTTCATAGTAGGGCTGAGTACATTGGATACTTTGTCTTTCATTCTTGGGATACTTTGCTAAGAAGAATATTTTCCAGCTCTATCCATGTAAGCATGAAAGAGGTAAAGTCTCTTTCTTTAAGGCTGCATAATATCCATGGCGTACATATACCACTTATTAAAGATGCTTCAAATTTTTTGTCTGATAGGTACAACATCTTGGGTCATAAGATGGGGAAGGGAAATTTTCTATTGCCCCCTTTCCCTGCATATGAGACACTCTTTTCTGTGTCTTTTATTTCTGAATTGTTTTTATTGAAGACTGAGTATTTAAATAATATTTTACAACCAAACTGTGTACTGATTTCCATATTCCCTACTTATACTCCTAGGGCTTTTTGGTGTTTTTTAAAAATATATATGTATTTTTGAACTACTTATTTGTTCAGTGAATGATCAGAATACTTTAGTGAAGTCCATTACCCCATTACTTCTATAGTCTTTGATGTTTATTACTATATCCTGGGTTTATTTAGTGCTAAATATCACTTGTAGGTTTAGACTTTCAAGTACGTTCTCACGCAGCCTAGATGTAGAGAGTTTTGTTATTTTATTAGTAATATTTATGAAAACCAGTGGGACTAGAATTATTATTCTCATATTTAAAATAAGTAAAATAGGCTCAGTGCCTGTAGCTCAGCAGCTGGGGCATCAGCCACATACACTGGAGCTGGAGAGTTCAAATCCAGTCTGGGCCTGCCAAAGAACAATGACAACAACAACCAAAAAATGGCCAGGCGTTGTGGCAGATGCCTGTAGTCTCAGCTACTTGGGAGGCTGAGGCAGAGACTCTTAAGCTGTGAGCTGTGATGCCATGGCACTCTACCCAGGGTGACATAGTGAGATTCTATCTCAAAAATAAATAAATAAATAAAATAAATAAAACTAAACTAAACTAAGTAAAATGTGCATTGGAAAGTGGAAATGTTGATGCCAGCTTATTCAGTGGTAGATGGGATTAGCACTGAAGTTCAAAACTCTATCCATTGATTCAGGCTATAAAGTTGATCAATTCTTTCAGAAGAAAATGACTATTCAAATTTCCTCCTTACTTCAAAATCCTTCAGTGCCTTTCACTTGCTTCTGAAGTAAGTATCAAATCACATAACATGTAATTTAGGGCAATGCTCCATCTGGTTTCAACTTCAATCCCCAGCCTTTTCTTTCCTTATGCCGCAAATGCATATCTTACACCAGGATTTCCCTGGTTTCCCACATGTCGCTGCACCTGTGTCTCATCTAAGAGTTTTGAAAACATCATTAATGACCCATATGCATCTATTAACAATTTGTGCATCGTCCTCATGGTGGCCTGGTGAATACACAGGCTTTATTAACATTTCTCCAGGTGATTCTAACATGCATTTGGTTTTTAAAACTACTAAGGGTTTAAACAGTTTTAGAATTAAATTTTCCACTCTTTCCTTCTCTTTTTTTTTTCATGCTTGATTATCTTGTCCCTTTCTTACTTACCTGCTTAGAAAGAATCCACATACCTCCTCTATCTTAAAATCCATAGCTGTACTTATTGCCTTCTCTGCTGGTAGTTCTGAGTTCATCAGATTAAACTGTCCTCCTGCTGAGGGAATATCTTTTGAGAAAGTATTTGTGAGATACTTCTCATGATGCACTTTCCAACCCTCAGGGAGGACAGAGGACGTCTGTCTTATCTGCCATGGGCCATTTATCTCACCTCCACCAAGCTCTTCACTCACAGATTAATAAAAGCACGTAAACTGGAGGGAGAGGCCTGACTGAGGAGAAAAGGTGAATGATATTGCCTCAGTTTTCAGAGGTATTAGTCTCCCAACCTGTTATTCTTCTTTGTGAGGTAGGTCATGTGGGGAATCTAGGGAGATAGCCCCAGTGTGTAATATTGCAGTGATGACTGCTCCAGTTATGGCCATTTCTACTCTTTTTTTCTTTTTCTTTTTTTCTTACACCAGGGAAATCCTGGTGGATTTGTGGCATAAGGAAAGAAAAAAAAATTTGTGGCATAAGGAAAGAAAAGGCTGGGGATTGAAGTTGAAACCAGATGGAGCATTGCCCTAAATTACATGTTATGTGATTTGATACTTACTTCAGAAGCAAGTGAAAGGCACTGAAGGATTTTGAAGTAAGGAGAAAATTTGAATAGTCATTTTCTTCTTAGAACAAAATCAAATGGTCATATTTACATTAAACTCAGCCAGGCTTCTTGTGGGCTTACCCAAAGATTTTATAGAGACCCTTTCTCAAGTCTTCACATATGTCTTTTCCTGCCTGGCCTGTCTCATACATCTTTAGCAAGGCCTTTTTTTGTTATGTTATGTTTTGTTAAATAATAAAGTTGTGGGAAAAAAGAGCAAACAGTTCACCTTGAACTAGGAAACTGATGGGTTGCAGCAGTTCCTTACAAGTATGAAACTTCCTAAAATTGGACCCTGAAATTTTGTGTACCTGTCTGTTGGAAATGGTCCATGTGTCCCTGTGCCATTGTAACAAACGTTTTAGAGGCTTTTTCCCACAGACTCAATGAAATGCCTTCATTATCACTATGCATTAAAGCTGTATTCATCATCTTGACCTTTGTTTTTCATTCTGGTGAGTAAATTTTCTAGTCCTTGGTGGAACACTTTGAAATGTAGGAAACCTCTTACTATAACTTAGGGATAGTGGCTGTTTTATTATAGATTTCTTTCAAATGTTTCATCAGTGGATTGTTTTTCCCTCATTAGAGACATGGACTCAGAGTGATGATTTAGAATGAATAGTAGAAATTAGTTATTTCACCTTTGCTAGACCAAAGGAGGTTGACTAAATAAATGTTGTTCTGTTATTGATTTAGGGAGATTTTGTGGAACTTACATTTAAACCACAGGGAAGGGATAATCTCTTCTTGATTTAATATTCCTTGCCAATCTAATGTTTGCTATTTTTAGTTATCTGTTCTGAGTCTCCAACATAAAGGTCTTTATGTAAAGACGAAGGTATTTATACTTTCGGTGACAAGTTATCATTCATGTAGCCTATGAAAAAAGTAGCTATTAGGTGATGAATAAAGACTTGATATTAGAGTAGAATTTGTTCATGATTAAGGAACTTCGAGCAGGACATTGTCATCAACCACCATAAAATGCCTCTTCTAGAAAACTTAAAGACTGGTTCAGAGTAATTTAAAAATAATATAAATAATAATTTTTCACGCAAGTCAATTAATTTGATATCAATTGCTTTTTAAGATTTGTATATATTTGATAATTTATGTTTCTGATATTGGCCTGAAACTTACCTCATTGGTAGTAGCAGTTTCTTCAGTAGGTCACTTGCATAAACTTTTGTTACCTTTTAAAACTCTTCTTTGGTTGCAGAAGCTTCCTTTTCAAAACAAGTAACTGCTGTGATCTCGGTAAGTTGCTACTGGTTTATTTGGAGTTTGAAAAGGTAAATTTTTAATTTTTTTTAAGTTCAAAAATCACATAAAATTTGACTTAGCAGGCTGGGCGTGGTGGCTCACACCTGTAATCCTTGCACTCTGGGAGGCTGAAGTGGGTGGATTGCCATGAGCTCAGAGGTTCAAGACCAGGTTGTGTCAAGTGAGACTTCATCTCCAGCAAAAAATTTTAAAAAGGTGGGTGTTGTGGCAGGTGCCTGTAGTCCCAGGTACTTGAGAGGCTGAGGCAACAGAATCGCTTAAACCCAAGAGTTGGAGGTTGCTGTGTGCTATGATGCCACACCACTCTACCAAGGGGCACAAAGTGAGATTGTGTCTCAATAAAAAAATAAAAAAAATTTTAAAAAGTCTCAGTGCCTGTAGCTCAGCAGCTAGGGCACCAGCCACATACATCAGAGGTGGTGGGTTTGACTCCAGCCCGGGCCTGCCGAACAATGACAACTATAACCAAAAAATAGCCAGGCATTGTGGTGGGCACCTATACTCCCAGTTACTTGGGAGGCTGAGGCAAGAGAATCACTTAAGCCCAAGAGTTGAGGGTTGCTGTGAACTGTGATGCCACAGCACTCTACTGAGGGCAACATAGTGAGACTGTCTCAAAAAAAAAAAAATTGACCAAGAGAAATGTACAAATAGTGATTTTTCAAAAAGTAAATATATATGTATTGCTGTTACCTTAAGGTCAAGTAACACCATCCAGTGAGCAATACAAAACCAGCTGATTTTATCTACACAAGGTGTTACTTTGTATATCCAGCCAGTATTTCAATAATTGGCAGGTATTTGTGTTGTATACAATATTGAGATTTGTAAACACTGATCTACAGTAGAATTGTTCATTCTAATAAAACAAAAGGAAATAAAATACCACATCAATTGGTAGAAGAACAAATGCTAAAAATTTCTATATGTTCACATACTGGATTGTTATATTTATATGAAAATATATGAAATATAGCTCTAAATGTTAGTATATACAAAGGTGTATGCAAAGCAAGTCATATAAGAATGCAATACAGTATTGATTTCTTGGTGTAAATTACCAAGATATTTAAAACTATATAAAATATGTAAGGATAGTAAATTTACATACTAACATGTAGTGAAATTATTGAGAGGTAGGGAATGATAAGCAGATTTTTTCAATTCCATGATTTTTTCTAGTATGGGTAGAGGATATGCGGCATGGGTGAGGAAGATCATGGGTGGTGGTGAGCGGTGGCAACATGATAAAAACTCATGGGTGGTGGTGAGGGGCAACATTATAAAAACTCGTTCAGCCCCTGGCATGGCCCTTATCTTTTTCATTGTTATTTGTTTTGTTTTGAGAGAGTCTCACTCCATGCTCTGGGTAGAGTGCTATACCATCATAGCTCACAGCAACCTCAGACTCCTGGGGTTAAGCAATCCCCTTGCTTTAGCCTCCTGAGTAGCTGTGACTATAGGCCCCCGCCATAATGTCAAACTAGTTTTTCTATTTTTAGTAGAGACAGGGTCTCCCTCTTGCTCAGACTGGTCTTGAACTCCTGAGCTCAACCAATCCACCCTTCTCAGCTACCCGGAGTGCTGGGATTACAGATGTGAGCCACTGCGCCTGGCCCAAGACCCTTATCTTAATGCAAAGCTTTTACAAAAATATTGAAAATGTTTTATTATTCATTGGGTTGTATGTACATAAAACACTTTTTTAATTTAAAGTTAGATTATTCATAGTTAAGTACTTACTATTGCTATTTCACTATTTGTTTTATAGTTGTTTAGTAACTCTTCTTCCTATCTTGCTGTCTTTCTTGGGGGTTAAGTGGTAGTAGGCTTTAATTTGTTCCTTTTCATTTTTAATGTATTTTTTATAGGTTTTGTTTGTGTTTACTGTGATGCTCACAAACAAAAAATTCCATAGCTATAACAAGTTATTTTAAATAGATGAAAACTTATCTTTGATCTCAAAGAAGATAATAGAACAAGGTAAAAGTAAAAAAAAAAAAAAGAAAAAAGCCTGCCTAGCCTTCTCCCACACACTTTGACATATTATTGTCTCAAAAGTGTATCTCTTAACAGGTTGCTGGTGCTATTATTGTTTAGGATTGATTTATCTTTTAGTCTTCCTACCAAGGTCATGAGTGAATCTTAAACCCAGATTTTCCTCAGCTCTAGCCAATGTTCAAAGCACTATCCATCCCGGAAGGGGAATGTCCCAAGAGGATATTCTAGTGGGGTGGGAAGGCTGGCTAGGAGTTTATGCCTTAGAGCTCTGTGGAACGTAATTCTTCAGTGTGATATGCTGACCAGCCATGCTGAACCAATGTCTCCTTTGGCTGAGTTACAGAAGAGAGTTTCCAGGCTCACCTCCCCACTTTGTATTTCTCGCCCTTTAGGCAATCATGATGCTTCCTATTGGTGGAAAGAGGTAAGGATGTCCTGCCAGGTAGCCCAAGATGGTGGAGAAACTAATTGTCCTTCTTGATCTGACTTTTCCAGTGTAGTTACCATAAGGCAGGGAAAAATTTGCTGCATACTTGGCAGTTTGGGGGAAGGATATTGTGTATATAAAAAGTCTGATTCTTTTTTCTGTCTGCATGGAGGTTTTTCACTTTCCCATGGTTCCAGAAACTGTCTCCTCCTCATAGTTGAGTTTTGGGATATCCCTGGTGATAACATCAATGCCAGTATATTTGTTTTTGCTGATCCATGGGGGTCAGTGAAACCAGCTTACTCCCACTTCAGTGAAGCTGTGTCCTTATTTCTCTCTTAATTTTTGTCTGGCTTTGTATGGGTCAATTTATAAAATTTTATTTTCCAATTTTTGTTTCTGGGATACAGAAATACAATAAATTTTGGTATATTGATCTTAAATACTTTACCTTAATGCATTTTTTTTTAAAATTCTAGCATTTGCCTTTTTTAATGTACAATTTTTAGGAGATTTTACACATATCACCTAGACATCTGCTAATACAGATAATATTATTTTTCTTATTTAACCAACCTTGCACACTCTTATGTTTCTTTCCTAATTTAACTGACTGGGTTCTCCTCATGTTATGGGAAAAGCAATCAAGATTTCTGTAATAATTCTGATGTTAGCTATAGATGATTATGATATTTCTTATCATATTTAGTCTATTGTTACTTATAGCTGTCAAGATTTTTTAACCATCAATAGTTGACTATTGATTTTGATCCATATAATTTTCTTAGTTATTTTCTTAAAATTATATATTTTAGTTTTAATAAATTGAAATAGATTTGTATTCCTCAAATAAATTATACTTGACAATGATCTTAAACATTTTTTAATGTATTTAATTTGCTGCTGTGTTTCAATAAATGATACAGCTCTCTTATATAACAAATTTTCATTAACCACTTTGGAATGTGTTCATAGTCTAAGGGTGTCCAATCTTTTGCCTTCTCTGCAGCTAATTAGAAAAATAAAGAGTTCCCTTGGACCATTCATTAAATATGCAAACACTAACAAAAACTGGAAAGCTGATAAGCAAAAAAAGGGTCCATGCATCCTTGTCACAATTATGACATCCCAGCTGAGCAAAACAGGTCCCCAATAATCAGCATGTGGCCTGCAGTTGCAGGTTGGACACCCCTGCATCCCTTTCTAGGATTCTATTGTACACTTATATGGGTATGTAATATATTGGGCACTCTTTGAAAAAATTTTGCTTGTAACAAATCACTTAATACAAGCAGCGTGTTATATTTATTCTTTTTTTTTGAGACAGAGTCTCATTTTATTGCCCTCAGTGCCGTGGCATCACAGCTCACAGCAACCTCCAACTCCTGGGCTTAGGTGATTCTCTTGCCTCAGCCTCCCGAGTAGCTGGGAGTTCAGGCACCCGCCACAATACCTGGCTATATTTTTTGCAGTTTGGCCAGGGCCGGGCCACCACCCTCAGTATATGGGGCCAGCTCTCTACCCATTGAGCCACAGGTACCACCTGCTGTATTTATTCTTCTTTATGAATATGATCACTTATACACAGAAAATATATGCAGTTTTATAAGACCCTCACTTATTATGCCATATATCTATTTAGGTCTAGACTCTTACCTCTGAAGAATAAGCTACAGTAATTTGTTTATTTTGCTGATTTTTCATTTTTTTAAGGGAATTAAAATATTTTGACACACTAAATTTCTGTTCATAAATGCTTTAAAATTAATTTTTATGTATCACCATATGCATCATGTAATTTTCCAAAAAGAATAAATTGATATTGCATATGATGACATGAAAAGACTGGCAATTTACATATGATATGGATAATGCCAACCACAGATATGGTTGTCTAAGATGTTAATTACTATTAAATATGAAAGCTCTAGTTGAGGAAAGTATTAATATAAAGATCAATGCAATGAGACTCCAAAGATTATTTTGTGACCCATAGCTCAGCCACCCCCAACTGTATTTGCGCATTACTACCATCTTGGAGACATAATAAAATGCCACCGACTACAATTTAATGTGGAAAACTGAAACACAGTATTGAGAAAGAAACTTAAGCACTGATAGTTTCACAAAACTCTCTCTGTTGAGTTCATTATCTATCTTTGTTTTGAAATGACTGAGTTTCTAAATTATAGTTCCTGCTTTAGTTCCTTTGAATTTACACAGCTCCTTCCCTTGGAAAGATTTTCCAAGTTTTACCTATTTTAGAATCTATAAAAAGCTTTTCATTTTCTTCTCTTCTCATTCCTTTGTCCCCATGCCTTTGCTGCTATTGATACAGTTCTGATAACATCTGTATGAGGCAAGATCCCGCACATGCCAGGACATACGATTTCTCCCTGCCTTATCTCTCCTGGCTCACTTATCTTTCTTACCCAAGGACCTGTATATGAAACTTTAAAATAGCAGAAAATGAGGACGCAAGGATGAACAAAACAGCCGTTGTTTCCATTTGCATCATTCCTTCTTCATGAGTGGGAAATTTGGGGCATAGGTTGTGATGGCTTTTATGTGTAAAATTGCTGTCAGGAATTCTCCATATCTGCTTCTCCTGGGGGATAACTTTTCCAGGTTCTATGAAGGATAAATCAAACCTTCCAAGTACATGTGTCCCCAAATGCCATGCAGATGGCTGTATATGTTGGTTTACATGCTTCCTTCTAGTTGATTTTAGTAGTGGAGAAGCAAAGCAAATAGTGTTCCCCGTTGAATAGTAAAGGAATATGGAAACTCAGGGATTTTAACTGTTATTTGTCAAGTGGAAGGGTATATATAGAAAGTGGTCCCTCCTTACAATTTTGTTTATTGAAATCTTACGGGGCTATGTGTCATAAATGCTCTAAAAGTTTCACTAATCAGGGCGACTGTGGAGGTAAAATGGTCACATTTCATTGGTGTCAAAGCCAGTTTTATCATCCTATGTTGGAATTTTATCTTTCTTTGGAGGAGTATGTTCTCTCATCCTGGGAAGTGTGTTTCTCATATCCTAGAATATGCAGGAAGGATTTTATACCACTTGGAAATAGAATTGTTTGTTCTATTGGGTTTAGTATATTTGAATTGGCAAACTAAATAGAACACAAGGAAAACGCACTTTTATAGGCACACTGGTGCATTCCCCACCACCAAAAGGAGGGAAACCATACATTGGGTATGAATGCTGCTCAACTATGGTGCAGGGAAATCCTTTCCCACCTCCACTATTAAAATATTTCAACTCGTACTCATTACTCTTATTTGGAGGTCATATTCTTTACTGGAATGTGTTAGGATAATCTTTTAGGTCTGATATTTGTAGTTACCAGTTCTAGCATCGAAGTATTTTACCAGATAGGTCCTCTTTGGTAATTCTTGGCACAATTGGTCTGCTTTAAAACTCATAGCTACCTGTTAATTTCACTGTGAGAAAGTTACCAATACTTTTTTTTTCCTGAGAACTATTAATATGGTGTGTTATGAATTCCCTTTTTAAATTTAATCAGCCTTGTAGGATCAGAATAACTCCAACTTGGATATTGCTAACTTTTAAAACATTTGTTTTAATCTGTTTGCTAATATTTAATTTAATAGTGTGTGTAATATTAGTCTGAATATTTATTACAATATATTATTTTACCAGGTTTTGGTATGTACATTGTACTTCCTTTATTAAAACATGGAAATTATCCTTCATGTTTCTATTCTCTATAGCAGTTTCTATGACATAGGGGTCTGTCTGATTTTGAGAATTGCATTCTCTTTTGAAATCTCTGGGCCTCCTGATTTTTCTCTTTTGTGATCTATCTTTTGATAAGTGTTTATGCTTTATTAGTGAGAATTAGTCTTTTTAAGTGTTGCACATTTAATGGGGTTAAATTTGATAAATTAAAAATCTATCCATTTCTTCTAGAAGTACAAATTTATTTGTAATCAGGGATACAAAGTAATCTTTGATATATATAATTTTCAATTTACTAAACTTCAATGACTTCTCTAATTTTACAATGTATTGTTTTACTTTTCACATTTTCATAATTATTGTATCTTGTTTATGTTGCTATTTTTTCCAAAATTTGTGTTTCGACTGATTTATAAAGTCTACTTATTCATTTGTGGTTTTATCTTTATGAATACTTTCTCTGCGCTTTGTTGTTTTAATTATTTGTTCATTTCCAGCTTTTTGACTAGCTATCTCATTCCTATTTTTAATTTTGTTCTATTGTTGTTGATATCAGTATGTAAGGTTATAAATTTTCTTTTGGCTTTAAATGCATTGGATTGATTCTAACATGAATTGTTACCATTTTAACTATATTTCAGAAATACTCTAGTTTTAATTTGTGTATTCCCTTTCTCTGAATATTGTTTAAACTATATTTCTTTATTTCATAATGTGATTGATAGACTTTTTGTTTTTTTATTTTGTTATTTATTTTCAATTTTATTCAATTGTGATCAGTGTTATTTATATTCCTCTTTATGAAGCTTACTGATGTTTTTTTGTGATCAAATATGTAGCAATTCAATTTGGGGAAATGTCCAACATACGTTTAGAAGAACACATAGTGTGTTATAAAGTATATTCTTTTTGGCTCGGGGCCCATAGCTTAGTGGTTAGGGTGCTGGCCAGATATACCCAGCCTAGTGAGTTTGAACCCGGCCCAGGCCTGCTAAACAATGACAACTACAATCAAAAAACAGCCTGGAGTTGTGGCGGGCAGCTTGTAGTCTTAGTTACTTTCGAGGCTGAAACAAGAGAATTGCTTAAGCCCAAGAGTTAGACGTTGCTGTGAACTGTGATGCCATGGCACTCTACTGAGGGCAACATAGTGAGACTCTGTCTCAAAATAAAAAAAGGATATTCTTTTGTATATATGCACAAACATTTTTATGTTTTTTTGTGCATTTTAAAAACAATCAATTTCTGTTCCAGAGCTTGACTTTAGATTTAAGGATTTTGTTTTAACATCCCCACATGTCTGTTGCTATTTAGTCATTTTGTATTAAGCTCTTCATTAAAGTTTCCTTCTGCTTCATAGTTTTTTATTTTGGAGACTAGAGGGTTTTAGCTGTAGCTGTTTAACTCTCAGTTATTTTGCTTGTTTGTTTTCATGTTCTAGCAGTCTCACATAGATGAAGGTCACATTTTTTTTCCTTATATTTTTGTGGACACAGTCGGCGTTAATGTAGGTGGGTTTACAAGGTTCCTAGTGAAAGAATGCCCTAATCAAATAGCATGAATTAGTACAGCAACATGTAGTTATTTCAGTGTGACAATGTGAGGTGAGTGTGTGCATGTGTATGTGTCTATGTCTGTGTGTGTTTTTGTGGTTTTATCCTTTTACACTGTTTGGTTCTTTTTTGTATGCATTATTCAAAAGACCCTCCACATGCTTCTTTTTATGTTTACCACCCTGTTTCCGAAGCATGCTTTCTCCCCATCTCCTTTTTAAAAAGCCATTTACTTACATCGATGTATGGCTCTCTGAGACCTCCACCTTGAATCTCACTTACTTTTAATATCCCTCCCTCTAAACATGTCCTTGTGTACCAAGTCTCTGTAATAGTTTTTTGTATGGATGATGTGCGTTCTCTAGATTTTAGATGACTCTTAAAGTCTTTAGTTCCCTTCTTCCCTCATTGTAGTTGATTTTATATTTTCTTTTATTCTTCTGTGGCCTTCCTGTAACCCCTCTATTCTCCCACTCTTGAGCCTTTACAAGAAGCTTGTTTCCACTGGAAGTGAAAGATAGAATCCCCCTAACATTTGGTGATTTTGTCCTATATAGGCAATGGGTGTAGAGGTGACCAGGTGACCTCTGAGCAAGATGATTTGCAGCTGAGAGGCAGGCCCTCGGGCAATTTGTCCACAGGTGCTCCATGGTGATCCTTGGGCACGTAGTCATTGTCTAATACTCCCCTCACCTGTCTTGTGCAGTGTCAATAAAAGGCTACTGCAGAGGTTGCTTGGGGCTATCCTGCAATCAAGGTTAGCCCGCCTCCTACAAGCTTGTACTTCTAATCCGCATCTTGCCTGTTTCCTTCCTGAGGCTATGGGGGTCGTGACAATGAGTAGTTAGTACTTTTTTGTTCTGGCTCTTGGTTGTGCTGAGTACAAGTCATGGTATGGTTTTACTAGTTCTTATGAATTAGTATAGTTTTTGGAGGCTTCACAGACAAATGTATGTGGTGGTCTCTATTATCTTTGGAAGTTAAATCCCTGTTTTAAAATATCATTTTAGTTCCTATCAGTGCATGCTTTTTCATCAATAAATTTACTTAAGTATATCACACATACCATATTATTCACCCAATTAATAATATTGTAAAGTTATCTTGCTCGGAAGTAAAATCACCACCATAATTCAGGTTAGAATGTTTTATCACTATGATTTGATTCCAGTTGCCCATTTACTGTTAGTCACCACCTCCATGCACCTCCCACTGCATAGAAATATTAATATAATTGTAGCCGCTTTCATTATTCCTTTTCTAGACATTTCATTTAAATGGAATTATAAACCACTTAATATAATGTTTTAAAGGTTTATTCATGTTGTATCATGAAACAGTACTTCATTTTTATCAGTGAAAATAAATATCCACATTGATTTATTCATTCATCATATTGATAGACATTTGGGTTGTTTCTGCTTTGGGCTATTATGAATAGCTTTATGGGTACCAAAGCATTCTAACCAGAAAAAAATTATTTAATAATAGATATCCAAATAGTTTATAACAAAACTACAAAGATAAATTTAAAAAAGATAGTTCTTATCAATACCCTGAGAGAAAGACCAATTACCTAAAGAGAAAGTAGAATTAGATTGTCAACTAACTCCTCAAATTTGGCAATGGAAGACAATGTCAGTCTTCCATATAGATCCAAAAGTCTTAAACAAATGGTAACTTGAAAAAAATAGCAATGTGTCAAAATGTTACCAATTCTTTTTTACTAGCAGTCTATGATTGGCTGATTCACCATATTAATGTGTTAAATATTAGAAAATGTTATGATCTCAATAAAAATTATAAAAACTTTCATTTTTAGTAATCTATATGATCTAAAATATTTTTTAAAAACTTGAACAGGTTATACTGTGAATGCATATAAATTACAAAAGCCCTCCAAATTTAAATAATGGACAATTTTATGAATAACTGCATATGTGATGACAATATGGGAAAAAATAAGTGAATTCATCCATAGAAAGTTGAGTTTAATGATTGCATCTGACATGGAAAGAGATTGGAATTTGAGGTGAACATTTGATGGGGAGAGCCACAAAGGTTAAGAAAATGTTTAATTTTTAAAATTTTGTTTCTGTTCATAGGATTAGTTAGTTTTGTTAATGAGACTTTAAAAAAAATTGGAATTAGAGAAAACCTCGAATAGCCAAGACATTACTCAGAAATCAAAGCAGAAGGAATTATGCTACCAGAACTCAGCAAATCAATAGTGATCAAAACAGCATGATTCTGGCACAAAAACAGAGGTAGATGTATGGAACATAATAGAGAACCAAGAGATGAACCCAGCTACTTACTGTTATTGATCTTTGACAAACCAATTAAAAACATTAACTGGCGACTTGTAGAAGACTGAAACTGGACCCACACCTTTCGCCATTAACTAAGATAGACTCTCACTGGATTAAAGATTTAAACTTAAGACATGTTATTTTGTATATATCATACTTATGAATTTGCTGCTGGATAAAAATGAAATTTATGTTTTTCCAAGATGATCTCATTTACAGTTCTTTTACTGAAGCCTTTTGTTAGACTGAACAATTTCTCTGAGACTATTTTCTCTAATGTAAATAATAATGAATTCGGAGCTAAGGACATTTTCATTTCTTCTAGTCCCACTCTTACATCCTTCATTTGTTTTTCTTGTCTTATTATGCTAGCAAGAATATCTAAAGTTTAATTGAAATTGTACTACTAGGCCCTCTTATATTTTTCTGAGTTTTCGTTAAATGAATGCTTCCTCAAATTTCACCTTTAAGTTTAATGTTTATTGTAGTTGTTAAGGAAATTCCTCCTCAATCCAAGTTTGCTAACATTTTTTTTCTTTTTCTATTGTCTTTATTATTAAATCATAGCTGTGTACAATAATGCAATTAAGGGGTACAATGTGGTGGTTTCGTATACAATCTGAACTATTTTCATCAAACTGATTAACATGCCCTCCTGGCATTTTCTCAGTTATTATATGAAGACATTTGTATTCAGCATTTAGTAAGATTCGCCTGTACCCTTCTAAGATGCACCGTAGATGTGGCCCCACCAATTACCCTCCTACCACCCCAATCTCCTCCTCCCCTCCCTACCCTTGCCCCTTTCCCCATATTCTTGTGCTATAGTTGGATTATACCCTTCCTACGAAAGCTATAAATTAGCTTCATAGTAGGGCTGAATACATTGGATACTTTTTCTTCCATTCTGGAGATACTTTTCTAAGAAGAATATGTTCCAGTTCTATCCATGTAAACATGAAAGAGGTAAAGTCTCCATCTTTCTTTAAGGCTGCATAATATTCCATGATATACACGTACCACAATTTATTAATCCATTTGTGGATCGATGGGCACTTGGGCACTTCCATGACTTAGCATGGATTGGGTTGCAATGAACATTCTGGTACAGATGTCTTTGTTATGCTGTGATTTTTGGTCTTCTGGGTATATACCTAGTAAAGGAATTATAGGATCAAATGGCAGGTCAATTTTTTAAGTTTTCTAACATTTCAAAAAATGATTAATGCTTTTTGGATGTTATTGTAATGCTTTTTACTAAGCTATTATTAATCATTTGTTTTTTCTTTAGTGTCCTCTTTGTTTATACATTTAAAAATGAACTTGCACATAGTGGGGATGAGGGAAAGGGAGAACAGAGAGAGAAAGAATGAGGAAGGGGTGAGGAAAGGAAGAGCAGAGAGAGGGAAGGAGTGAGGGGGTGGGGTCTTGGTGTGTGCCACACCTTTTGGGGGGCAAAACACTATTGTAAGAGGGACTTTACCCAACAAATGCAACCAGTGTAACATAGTTTCTTGTACCCTCAATGGATCCCCAACAGTAATAAAAAAAAAAGTTTCAAAAAAAAAAATGAACTTGCACTCACAGAGCATTGGTTGGCAAATTTTTCTTAAAGAATCTGATGATAAGTGTTTTGGATGCCGAGGTCGTAAGGTCTCTGCTGCAACTGCCCAACAAAGAGTAAGCAAAGAGGCATGGATATCTGTGTTCCGGTAATACACATATTTGCCAAAATAAACAGCCAGCCTGCAGACTGCAGTCTCCTGACATCTGTCAATAAAATGTTTCAAATACTTGTGACACTACAATTATTTATACTTTCTATATCTTCTTGAATCAGTTTTATTAATTTCTATTTTCTGGGTATTTTATACATTTCATTTAATTTTTGAAGTTATTTTAAAATGATGTTGTTTGTAGTACTCCTCTGTTTTATTTTATCCCCCCTTTTACAATATGTTTCTAGTCCTCTGTCGTTTTTATTTGTAGATCTTGGAATGAGTTTGTCTTATTGCTGTTTTGGTTTTTTTTTAAACAATAACGTAAGACAACCAAATAGCCTGTGGCACATCTTTCATTGGTTTTGTAAAATTGACCAGCAATGCCATTCGGGACTATAGCTTTTCTTTGTGTGGAGATTCTGATTCAATTTACTAAAATTGATTTGATTTGATTTGATTACTGATTCAATTTTTTTTTTAATAATTTTATTGAATCATAATTATGTACATTGGTGCAATCACAGGGCACGATTCATATACATTCAGAAATATTTTGATCATACTGTTACAGATATCCTTCATGGCATTTCCTTGATCACTATATAA
>CAUYON010158630.1:0-23441 GCA_963573935.1 Arctocebus calabarensis | reverse complement strand
AAAGGCTGTAAAGTCTCCATTTTTTTAATGGCTGAATAGTATTCCATAGTGTACATATACCATAGCTCATTTTTGCACACACCTTTCTCGTGCCAAGATTTTCAGTTAAGGTTTTCTGAACTGTTTCTCTATCGGTGTTTACTTGGACTGCTGTACCTCCTGCAGTCAGCTGATGATTTTGACACACAATTCAACAAATGTTTGCAGTTTTCATCACTTCTGCTTGCTCCTGGCTGCTCTGACCTCTCTTCATCAGCGATGCTTTCCCTCCTCTCAGAAGAAGAGGGAAAGGATTTAATCCTTTTGCACACGGCTGTTTTCTTCATGGAATTATCTGCACAAACTCAGACGAACATGTCATTGATTTCACTTCCCCTCTTGCCAAGTTTAATGAGATTTAAAGAATTTTAATATCTGTTCATTGCTCCAACATTCTCGCAATGGCACACAAAAATATGCAACAACAATAGTGAACACCACTCAGCAAAACCCCACCACACATCGATTTGAACACAGCCATAGGACTTTCATATACCAAGGTCATCAACCCTGACTGAGTTGCTTGCACAGTGCTGCTAACGCAAGTGCATGGTGGCAAGTTTGCAAACTTAATTGGCAGACCTAGTATAGAATACTGTCAACTGAATAAATGAAAAGGTTCTTAGCTTTGGAAAGTAGAGGCTTATTTCTCCTAAAGTGCTGCAGCCTGCAGGGTGGCCATTCTGACAGGCTGAGAAGCATATCCGCAAGGCAGAAGCCAACATACAGCAGGTACTTCCAAGGAGGAACAAGGTAAACAGAAATTTACGCAGAGCCAGGTGGCTGTATATTCAAATTCAACAGCTGTGGGAGGAGTCATGAATATTTATGAGCGGAGAAACATCCACCTGTGCATTTGAGCTTCATGCCCTTTCCTAAGTCTCAAGTCCCCCAAATGGTGGCCTTATGATTCCAGGGTGGAGTTTTGGGCCCTCTGACTTCAGAAGGTGAAGCAGAGGATATGAAATCCTCAATGCACCATCCTCTGTAGTTGGGTCAAAACCATTCCATGGTTGGCCACCTCTTACTGGTAAAGAATGCTGGTCAGTCGTATCAACACCACAAAAAGGCAGTTGATTGGAATCAGCAGTGGAGGGAGTCTTTCCAAAGTCTATTTTCTATTTAACCACTAGGGAAGAACGCCTAATGGTGGTTGGCAGGTGTATAATGACTATGCCTAACCTCCCCTTCTGTCATGGCCAGGAACTCAGTTTTAAAGTTTCTCTGCGGTCCCCCGGGCCAAGAGGGGGGGTCTATGCAGTCAGTTAAAGGGCTCAGAATTTTACTGCTATTTCTCAGTACACATATATAATATGATCCTTGATATGCTTTGTAGACATATGCATATGGATTTATGAGTATAAGAAAAACACTTTTTAAAAAATCTATTGAGTGGATTATTGATGATGCTTCCATTGTCAAAAATAATTCACAGAGTCACAATTCATTTGACCTCAAATAGCCTTGCCCCCCACAAACCCCTTCATTTAATTCACCAGACCTGATTTGATTGTAAATAATATTATTTTTTTTTTCCAAAATCAAGTTGTTCTTATGGACAAAGATTTGAAACTGCTAAAGAAGTTAAAAGAAGTTGATATTGTGAACTAAAATAAATCTTAAGGCTCTGCCCTCAGCAACTGACTGACTGGACCTCCCTCTTGGCCAAGGGGATGCCTAAAACTGAGTTGCTGGCTAAGGGAAAGGAGGTGAGACCTGCCTCACTATGCCCCCCCCCTTCTTAGAGATGTTCTCTGTGACTCACTAACAGGCCTCAGGCTATGCAAACATACTTGTGGGTCCTCAATATACATAACAAACCACTTGAGACCTTCTATCCTAAGCATTGCTTTTCACTAACTCCTGGTCTTTTAGACAGAGCCTAACTTTCAGCCAGTTATCACCTAAAGAATCTTTAAACCCACTTAGAACCTGTAAGCTCCCGGGTTCCAGATGTCCTACCCCTTGGGGCCAAACCAATGTATGTTTTCCATGTGCAGATTTATGACCTTGATATAGGATTCTACCACTCAGGGCTAGACAGGGAGACTCCATTCTCTAAGCCTAGGTGAGCTGAGAGGTCAGACTCCCATTTCCTTTTTCAGGACACACCCTCTGGGCTCTGATAAGATCATGAACAAAGCAGCCTGTGATGGTTTAGGGGGGTGGTTCCACCTTGGGAAGGAACACACCCTAATCTCTTCTCAGGGACAAAGATTGTAAAGGACCAATTGCCAGCCATGTGTAATCCTCTAGATTTAAGACCCCTAGATAAAAGAGCCAATGTGGAGACTCCAGAGGGAGTTCTTCAGTTCTTGCCCCCTTCCAGAAGCTCTGGTGCTTATCTGTATTCCTTTCTAACTTCTAATAAAAGTCCTATCTTACCGCTGATCTGTGGTCCATGGGTTCATTCTTCGAATCCCTGAGACCAAGGACTTACTGAAGAGAGAAATTCCAGTATCAATCTCTCCTGTAATCCCTGTCTCCCTAAAATGTTTAAAGCCAAGCTGTAACCCACTGGGAGTCCACACACTCAAGGCTTCTTGGATGTGTCTCCAGAACATGGACCTCAAATTTGGCTCGGAATAAACCTACTTAAATTATTTTATGAAGTATGACTTGTTTTCCATATACACTCTAAGGTCAATCCCCTGTTGAGGGTCAGGGGTCCTGGTTTCTTGAACCCAGTAGACCTGGTTTGATCACTCAGCTGAGCTAGAAAGTTCAACCAAGGCACGGTGGGAATCAAATCTCTAATTGCTCTCCGTCTGTGCTTCAGGCTGTTTGCTAGGAGAAAGCACAACTCAGTCAAAATCCCATCTTCTGACAACCATTTTAATTTTTCAATTTTATTACCTTAGCTTTGGGAGATAGATTTGCAGGATATTGTGAAAATCAAAATATAAATTCTGCACACTGGCTTTATAAATAACCTTTTCACCAGTATGATGAAAAGAACCCCACTTTGGAAATCAAGAAAATGTGGCTTCATAACTCAATTCCACTTACTAGCTAGAAGAGGGAGGGGAAACTATTTCTCTAAATTACAGTTTCCTCACAATTAAAAAAATGGATTTGTGATACTACTGTCAACTCTCTTACAAAATTATTACCAACATTGAATGAGATAATGTGTATACCTATATATATGAAAATGCTGTTAATGTTTATTTAGAACTAACAGCCACATAATCAAATCCCATTGAAGATAATCTTTAAAGACTATCTGAATTTATAATTTGACTCTCCAGAAATGTTTCATTATAATACAGTCTAATGTCTCATTGGAACCTTTAATCTATCAACAAAGAACATAATAGAGAGACAGTTTCTATTTAATCACACAAGAATAATTGTAATAGGAAGGTTACACTTGAAACATCCGCTCCTGGGGGTGGAGGATGGGGATGTATTGTGCTGTGGCTTTCAAATTCAGAGAAATGAATGCCTCCTTCTTGTGTGGCATTTCATAATGTTTTTGTCCAGGGGAAAGGGGCAGGGAAGAGGCTGCAGAAAGAGGGGCAAATTGGAAAGGTCTCATTTCTTTTCAATTACTACAGCCAGACTCCAAGGACATCATTCACAACGGGTAGTACACGGAGATGCTCCCTCCAGAAAACACTTTAATTATGGGCTGCTGGCATGTGTCCAGGAGGGAGCTGGCTATCCAGGGCTGGGAGAATGAATACAGGGGGGTGGGGGGAACGACACACAAAGTAATTACCATCATCAAGAGCAACTGCAACAATACTGGAGTTGGGCTCCGGTTGTTCACAAACAGGCAATTCCTTTTGTGCAGACATTCATGTTGACCCCCTGGTATAGAACCTCCAGAAAGGCGGGGCAGGGTAGACCCTTTTCCTTCTTAATCATCAACAGTTTAGCAGAATAAATGTCATCTGCTGTTTTCATTAACCATCTAAAATTCTGGGAAACTGTCCCTACACTTAGAGATGTGCATTTAGAAAAAGAAAGTGATTTCTCCTACTTCTTTCCCTTTTGTTTTAAAAAACCAACTATGTCATTTTCATGGTATCCCCAGAGGGGTTGCTAGAGGTACCACCCTGCAACCTCCTCAGAAGTTTCCTAAGGCAGAACTGTCAGAAGCAAAGTGCGTAACCGTGCTAACAAGGAGACTCAATTTAACTGTCATCGGGAAATTATAAAATAGCTTATCAGAGATTGAATGTGAAGTAAAGACCCCAAGGATTGTCATTTAAGAAGCAGTAAGTTAAACTGTGTAGGGAAGATTTCCTTTAGCTCATTAGTGCTTGAAGTCACAAGCATTTAAGGATCTAAATCCCACCAAGGGAACAGCCTGCCTTTAGTTCCCCTGCTGGAGAATGATTAGCTGGAATTAACAAGAGCACCACTAGGGATTTCTTCCCAGATCTATTCAAACAACAGAGTTACCCTGACACCCAAATCTTAGGAAACAGTTTTACAATCCCTGCATGCGTGCCACACGAATGTGTACGTCTGGCATTTTCTCTCTGCAGAGCAGAAATGTCACCGGGAAATTATTGAGATAAAAACACACGCGCCCTGCACCTGTCACAAGCCGTGTCATGATGAGAAAAATTACCCAGTGATGCCTGGTTCTGTAGATGTCTCCATTTTATTTCCTGGCCTGCCACTCACTCATATGTAGCTCCAGGAGCAAATTCCCTTAGGCAGGGTTAATGGTTGGGGGAGGGGAGGCAGAGCCATCAGTCAACTATTAGTTTCAGCAAGTATTTCACTAGTCTTTTTTCATTTTGTCTAGGCTGACAGAGTCAGGCTGTGTCTAACAAGGACCACATCCAAACTCCAGTCTGAGGCGGTCCTCTTCTCAGTCTGGGCACAATCTCTACAATGCCTTATTGGATGCTATGAAAGGCACAAGGTCTTACAGGAACCAGCTTGCTGAGTAGCATGGGTGTTCCTGATTAAATTAAATTGCAGGCTTATGGTTTCAGTTTTCCAGACTCTCACAGTTGTCCTTAAAGCGATTACTGGTTGGAGGTTGCCATCAGGAAACCTGGGTTTATATCCTAGCACCTCCACAGACTTCAGGACCCTAAGCCAGTCGTTGAGGTGTGAAGCCTCCTCTCTCTCTAAACGTGGGATAATCAGGAGAGGACCCACCTCACAGAATTAGGGTAAGTACCAGCCCAAGCAGTGTTGTTTCAAACACTCTGGAAAATACCAAGCAAAATGCAAATGCACATAATTATTACTGTCAAGAAGAGATTTGGCTGCACAGATTCTCAAACCAAGATTATCCCGACACTAGCTCATTAAAAAAAAATAATGAAATAAAATTATGGAATGGAATCTTTATGCTAGCAGTCCATCCTTCCTCCTAGGTAAACCAAACTACAGAGTGGAGAAAAGGCTATTCTGATTCATTAAATACCCCCATTACTGACTGGTAGCTTATAGTATATTCTACCACTGAGACTGCAGGTAACAACAAATAACTGTTACCAAAACGAACTGGTAGCAAAGCCAGACACTGAAGCTGGGAGTTGCAGCAGGAGAAAGAACCATTTATTGCGTGTAACACTCAAGAGTCCTCTCTCTTTATCTCTCACTGCTTTTAACATTATTTTTCTTCAGTCAATAGCTGCCAATTCCACAGGTCTTAAAGGACCCTGCCCCCAGGGTAGGACCTCAGCAATTGTATCCACCATGATCAATAAAGAGGTAAGACTTCCGTTTCTGGTCTAGTATCTTTACAATCTCTGAACCTAAGTGTCATCTTCACTGTGAATCACCCTCAGCTGGGTACATCTCCAGCATCTCCTCTTTCCCTGTGTGTTCTATGAAGGACACATTTCCTTGTGTCTATATTCGAGAATTTCCAAACTTACATTCGTCATCTGACCTTGTAAATGAATTCTTAACATTCACTCCCTGTGAGGTGAAGTAGGACTTCCTTCCCTGAAAGGTACCATCACACAAGACAGAGTTCTTTGCCCAAGTACAAAGCACAACCAAGATCCACAGATTCAGGAATAAACTTGGTGAAAGTGGCTCAGGTAACACATACAAATGCTAGCTATGAAAAATGGAGGATGTTTATGCAGAAAAATAAATCTAATAACCAACAAAGCCCCCAAAGATGAGCAAATTCTAGGTATCATTAGAAAGGGTTCAGAAATGAATGGAATGAAATATT
Source organism: Arctocebus calabarensis (assembly GCA_963573935.1). NCBI lineage: Eukaryota > Metazoa > Chordata > Mammalia > Primates > Lorisidae > Arctocebus > Arctocebus calabarensis. The sequence continues at coordinate 17,239 of CAUYON010158630.1, read as the reverse complement.
CTTCTCCTTTTGTTCATCACAACAGAATCTAGTCACACTCAGCATGAGCCCAACGAGAACTAGAGGGTGGTTTTATTAAATTGTGAAATTTTCAGATTCTAATTTTTTTTTTTTGTAGAGACAGTCTCACTTTATTGCCCTCTGTAGAGTGCTGTGGCGTCACAGCTCATAGCAACCTCCAACTCCTGGGCTTAGGCGATTCTCTTGCCTCAACCTCCCGAGTACCTGGGACTATCGGCGCCCACCACAATGCCCAGCTATTGTTCTGTTGTTGCAGTCCAGCCGAGGCCAGGTTTCAACCCGCCACCTTCAGTATATGGGGCTGGCGCCCTACTTGATAAGCCACAGGCACTGCCCAGATTCTAATTTTTAATGTAAATGTAGAAAATAAATTCATAATAATGAGATGCACATGTTCTCTAAAACGGTCTCTCAGAATGTATCATTGATCCCCCTTCATAAAGAGTGACCAGTGCTCTGACAGACATAGTGACCACCCCACTCCCTCAATGTTTCATGGTATGTGGCTGATGGGTCCTGGAAAATGCATGGACAGACTTAAACTAGGCTTGATTCCTGACTCGGGCGTTCAGCCTCTGCTCCAAGGTGCTTTTCCTACCTAAACTTGACTTTTTACCCCCATAACAGAGAGATAATGATATCTATCCCAGGATTCTATAGAGAGTCAATCAGTGGGCGGCACCTGTGGCTCAGTACGGTGCTGGGCCCATGTGCGGAAGTGGGGTTCAGACCCCACTCCGGCCAAAAACTGCAAAAGAAAAAAAAAAGAGGTTGGAGAGTCAATTAGTACAAATTAACTCTGAATTAATAAGTGTTAGTTTCATAACAAATATGAATAAATTTGTAATGAATTTCATTTGTAATGAATTTGTAATAAATGTATTTTTTATCTATAAATGTGTGCGTTACCTTTGCCCAAATCCTTTAATTAATATTTTACTTTATTGTCACAACCCCGTAAAGTAGATAAAGTAGTAAAATTAAACCTATTTAATATTTAGGAAAACTGTGACAGAGAGGTTATTTAGAGTTGCCCAAGGCCACAAGTCAGCTGGTGAACAAACTGGGCTAGGTTCAAGGGCTCGGGTGTCCTGTCTATTCTCCTTACAGGTCTTTCTGACACTATTTCTGAGTGTGTTTCTACATGGTGTCACCTGTCCTCTCTTTTTCTTTTCTTCATTCACAATAATTACATGGTTCTTTTAGGGACATGTATTACCTCCTCTCCATCATTTATTTAGAGGGAAATGATTAACATAAGTGCTAATGCGAATTTTTATTTCCCTTCAAAACATCTCTCCTCTCATGATTCATTCCAATGAAGGTTTCGAGTATTAAAAATATGTACAACTAGATAACCATATGTTAAAAGGTATTTATCACTATCTTGGCATGGGTCTGAACTCAGATTTATTTCAAGCTGAAAATTTTTAGGTGTTAAAAAGAAAAAAAAAAAACCTTTGATGAAGCCAATTAGCAAGCCCATATATCAAGCATTTTAATATGCTTTTGACTTAATCAAAATAAAAATCAAATTGAATAACTCAAAGTAAAACTTTTCCTAGCTTAAAGGGATAGCAAAAGGATAACTTATTAACTCGATTTCTAAGCCCTAGGTGGACACGTGGCAAAATCATACATTATACATAATCTGTGGCTATTTGCAAAGCTGAAGAAGTCAAGGCTAGGAGTTATAAGGAAATTACTTAACAATAATAATACAATTTACCATATAGATAAAATTGAAGCCTCTCTGTTTGCTGTGTACAATACCAAGTACTTTATAGTCACTATTCTTTCTAAATTATAGAAAGAAATTCTTGTGCCCATTTTAAATATAGGAAACCAAGTCACAGAGATGTAAAGTTGTGGCCCAAAGGTGAGGATCTCACCTCTAGTAAGTGACAGAACGTGGGGCTGAACCCCATGTCTCCCTATTTTATAAAACTCATGCCCTCAAATATACTTATTTAATAAATTCATCCACAAATATTTATTGGAGACCTCTGAGATGCTGTGTGGAGTTCATGACTCGGGACATATAGGAATGATCAAAAAGCCTCTGCCATCCTTGAACATTTAGTTAGGAAGAGATGGAACAATCAATATATGAATCAATGAGCAAGATCGGTGTAGATGGCTGAGAAGTGTCAAAAAGAAAGAAAAAAAAAAGGACGTGAGATAAGGAGTGAGAGAGAAAAGCAGCTGGCAATTCCTGTGTGTAGCTGGTGAAGACTTCACTGAGGAGGTGAAGTGGGAACTAGATCTTTAAAGACAAGAGGTTTCCTGTCACAAAAGGCCTGGAGGCAAAGTCTTATAAAATCCTTGCCCAGGAGACTTACTAGAAGGACAGAGGATTAGGAAGAGCACGCGGGAAGAAGAGCATGGGGCTGACCTTGGACACAGGCTCGCGATGGAACCTCATAACTAAGAAAAGGAAAACAATTAAGAAAAAATGAACATGAGATAACCACCAGACTCATTAAAACACTAAGAGTTGCATAATAAAAAGAATTTAGGTCAAACATCTTGTAAGAAAAAGTCTTAGCCTCAATGTCAATACAGCATGATTATTTACTTTTTATATTCAGATAGGGAAAAAATTCCATTTTCTATGTTGCAAATTAGTTTTGGTTTGAACTTTTAGATGCGTGGGGGCTACTAGAAATTTAATGTAAGAATTGTTTAGCTTTAATTTGCAAATTCATTGAATGAACTTTTTCATATTACCATATATAACACAAAAAATGCTGATGTATTATTTTTTCAAGTGCTTTTGATAAAAGAACAAATATGTAGGGCACAGTGCTATGTTGTTTGATTATTATAATTTTCTTTCTTTCTTCTTTTCTTTCGTTCTTTCTTTTTGAGACTGAGTCTCATTTTGTCACCCTCAATAGAGTGCCATGCCATCATAGTTCTCAGAAACCTCAAACTCTTGGACTCAAATTATCCTCTTGCCTCAGCGTCCCAGGTAGCTGAGACTACAGGCACCTTTCACAACACCTGTTTCACAACATGGCTATTTATTTATAGGCGGAGTCTCACTCTCACTCAGACTGGTCTCCAACTCCTGAGCTCACATGATCCAACCGCCTTAGCCTCCCCGGGTGCTAGGATTACAGGCATGAGCCACCTCACCCAGCCCTGGAGTGTTGTAATTTTCTATAATACATTTTTAAAAGGCCTTTACTTACCCTTGAATAAACGTACAAGTCAGCGGTTTTTAGTATTTTCACAAATTGTGCACCCATCACCACTGTCTAAATCTAAACACTGTCATCACACCAAAAAGAAACCCTGTACTAGTTTGCAATCATTCCCCATTCCCCTATGCCCCAATTCCTGGCAACTGATAACCTAATCTATTTTCTATTTCTATTATTTGCCTTTTTAGGACATTTTGTACAATGGACTCGTGCAATACACCACCTTCTTGCTTCTTTTCACCTGGTATGATGTCTGGAAAGTTCACCCCTGCTATAACATGTACCAGCCCTTCCTTCTGCTTCTCCATTCATCAACTGATAGACAACTGTCTTGCTTATACCTTTTGGTAATTATGAGCAATATTTTTATTAACATAATATACAAGTTTTGTGTAATATATGTTTTTATTTGTCTTGGTTATATTCCTAGGAGTAGAATTGCTGGATCACATAGTAATGCTACATTTAACTTTTAGAGTAACTGCCAAACTGGCTTTTTTGTTCTCCAAACTGGCTGTACCATTTAACATTTCCACAAGCCACATAGGAGGGTTCTGATTTCTCCATATTCTCACCAACACTTGTTATTGTCCATCTGTTTTACTATAGCCAAACTAATAGGTATGAAGTGGTATCTCATTGTGATTTTGATTTGCATTTCCCCAATGACTAATGACAGTAGGAATTTTTATGCATTTACAGTTAGCACTTGTTGTACTAAATGGCAATGATTTATGTGTGTTTCTTCCCCAAACTGTGAGTTAAGAGTAGACATGATGCCATGTGACTTTGCATCCTCAGAAATTGATGTGAATAAATAAATGAATTATTAAAAATCTAACAAAAGAACATGAGATTTAAAAAAGTTGAAAAGGCTATCTTGCTAAAGAAATAAAAAACAAAAGGAAGATAAAAATTAAAAAGGAAGGAAAACTAAAAAAAGTCACACAGTGGTAAGAGTTCAGATAAAAAAAGGAAAATTCTATTAAGTTTGGATCATCTAAAGATGTAACTTTTTTTTTTTTGCATAAAGATGTAACATTTTGACTGAGAAGTTAATGAGCAACAGAAGCCATTTAAGCTTCTGCTTAAAGACTTAAAGGGAGAGCATTCCAGGCAGAGGGAACAGCCTGTTAAAATGCCTCAACCCTTCATCACAATAAAGATGATAAAGGAAGATGAAATTCAAGAAATGGAAAGCACCAGTTCAAACAAAACCTTGAGAACCATGACAAACTTTTTACCTATGGTGGTCATTGGGACTGTTCTCAATTTTTTAGTTCTCACATTCACTGAAATGTGACGTGATAGTTATTCTCTACCCAACTGAATGCAAGTGAGGCCATAGTACTTGCTTTGACAAATGAAAATCAATATGCAAAAAAAAAAAAAAAATGGTGAGTCATTTTCAGGCAAAGCTTTGAAAGGCAAATCTGGGACTCACCTCGTGTGTTTGCCTTGCCTCAGTGATAATGGCAGCCTAGGTCCCTGAGCACCAAAGATGACAACACCCCTCAGGACCCACAATTAATATGCAACATGCAAGACGAAAAAACTTTTTTTTTAACTTAACCCCCATCCTGACTTCTGCAATATTTTATTCTAAGTTCTTTGAATGGACATTGGAAGATTTAATCAGGGGCATGATGTGATATAATTTATGTTTTTAAATACATGTAAACAAATTGAAAGGAAAAGGAATAGAAGCAGAAGGAAAGAGAATTGTGAGAACAGTAGTTACAAGTGTCCAGGCAAGAGTTAATGTTGATTTGGATTACAGTAGCAAAATTAGAAACATACAGACATTAGAACTTGCAATATTGAAAACATTCCTGCTTAGAACTGGAACCAGACAAGGTTGCCCACTATGTCCATTTCTGCTCAACACAGTACTAGAAGTCTTTGCCAGAACAATCAGGGAAGAGAAGGAAATCGAGGGTGTACAAATAGGGAAAGAAGAGGTCAAATTATTGCTCTATGATGATGACATGATCTTATATCTAGAAAACCCCAAAGATTCAACCAAGAGACTCCTGAAATTGATAAATAAATTTAGTAAAGTCTTAGGCTACAAAATAAATGTACACAAATCAGTAGCTTTCATATATACCAACAAGAGTTCAAGCTGAGAATCAAATAAAAGATATAATTATTTTCTCAGTAGCAAAAAAAATAAAATAAAATACTTAGGAACATACTTTACAAAGGAGGTGAAAGAACTCTATAGGGAGAATTGTAAAACACCTAAGAAAGAAAGTGCAGAGGATGTAAACCGATCCTCATAGATCAGCAGAATCAACATTGTTAAAATAGCTATAATACCCAATGTGATTTACAGAGTCTGCAAGTCCCATTAAAATACTAACACCTTTTTTCTGCATATCTAGAAAAAACAGTTCTAGCTTCATATGGAACCAGAAAAACCTCTAAATAGCGAAGTCAACCTTACATAATAAGAACAAAGCAGGAGGCATCATTTACCAGTCTTCAAGCTATACAGCAAGGCTATAGTAACCAAAACAGCATGGTACTGGCACAAGAACAGTGACATAGACCTATGGATCAGAACAGAGGACTCAGAGATGAAATCATCCTCATATTCCCATCTTATTTTTGACAAAAACATACCCTGGGAAAAAGAATCCCTATTCAATAAATGATGCCAAAGACTGAAATAGCACCCACACCTCTCACCATTCACAGAAATTAATTCACAGTGGATAAAAGAATTAAATCTATTATAATCCTAGAAGAAAATGTTGGACAAATTCTTATAGATCCTGGCCTAGGTAAAGAATTCATGAAGAAGACCTCAAAAGCAATCTCAGCAATAATGAAGTAAATAAAGGGTTCCTAATCAAATTAAAAAGCTTCTGCATAGCCAAGGACATAATCTAAAGAGCAAATAGATAACCCCTGACTATGAGAAAATATTCTCATGCTATACATCTGATAGAGGATTGATAAACAGAATCTACAAAGAACTCAAGCAAATCAGCAAGAAACAACCAAACAACTTCCATTAAAAAGTAGGGAAAAGGCATGAAAAGAATCTTTTCAAATGAAGATATATTAATGGCCAAAAAATTCATGAAAGAATGCTCAACATCTCCAATAATTAGGGAAATGTAAATCAAAACCATAATGAAATATTTCTTAACTCCGATGACAATGGCACATATTAAAAAGTCCCAAAACAACGGATGCTGGTATGGATGCAGAGAGAATGGAAATCTTATACACTGTTGGCAGGACTGAAAAATGGTGTAACCTCTAATGGAAAATTTTATGAAGATACCTCAAAGAACTTAAAGTAGGCCTACTATGTGATCCAGCAACCTCAGAGGACAAAAGGTTATTTTATAAAAAGGATACTTGCACTTGAATGTTTAGAGCAGAACAATTCACAATCACAAAGACATGGAAACAAACCAAATGGTCATCAATATACATGAATGGGTAAATAAAATGTGGTATATGGACACCATGGAGTACTTCTCAGCCATTAAAGAAACTAAGATCTAGTGTCTTTGGACAATCTGGAGGGAATTGGAAACCATTCTTCTAAATGAAACATTACAAAAATGAAAGAAATGCATGCACTCAATACTAAATTAATCAACACACAAGTGCACATATGTAAGTAAATCTCAATAAAAATCAAGCTGGGAGGAGGAGATGGGTAGATTGACACCTATTGGATGCCGCGCACACTGGTTGAAGGGCACACCTACATGTGTAGCTTTAAATCAAACTGTACAAAAACAGTGTATGTAAACAAAATGTGTATACCGCCCCCCAACTTTCTGAAATTAAAAAAAAAAAAAAAACTTTCAGTAGAGAGAATGTAGGGTATATGGCAAAGAGAAAGAGCCAGTTATTAACTCCACATCCATAATGGTGCAACTACTCTCTCCAAGTTGTAGGGAGGATACATACAGCTTATTTATAAAAGAATCTAGCACATCACACTCTCAGGCTTCAGGAAGGGTTAGCTTCCATCCTCTCCTCTCTGCCTCCATCTTCACCAGGGCTGCTCTGTCCTAGTACAGAAGTCAGTAACATGAAAAATTATCTTCATGTTGTACCATTGCCTCATCATTGTGAGGAACTAGAGAAGAAGAGCCTGAGTCACAAATCTCACAAGTTTGCTCGCTCTGGATTTTACGCACGGCTGGATTACAAATTCCATCTGTACTCAACCTCTCCTCTAACAAGAGTTCTGCCTGTGGCTAAGAATACGTGATGTGCTATTCAAAGTGAAGCAACGACATGGGGAAGAAAAATCAACTCAGAATGGTCACAGTGCTGCTGAGGCAACTCCCTCAACTTTTAATAGTTATTCTTGACAACCACAAATTTGTAGAAAGACAAGATATTTGGACAATGTGGTTTTCAGTCAGTTTGTGATCACTTGACGTTGGTGGGAATCAGATATCCCTTCTAATAACCACAATTATTTCTTTGGGAGAAGAAGTTTTTCCTGTAAATATAGTTCATTTGGAATTATTCTTGCCTAATTGACTACTTCAGCAAGAAGGTAGAAGATTATATCGTTGTTTTAGCCATGAAACCTCTAGTGGTTTAGAGAAGGCTTAAGGCAATAAGACCATAATTGTGCACCCTGAACTTCATACTCTAACTGGATGGTAGTGACCGTGGGAAGTATTTCTTGCACAAAATATCTCTGGGTTCAGTCTCTTCTTGGTAAGTTCATACTGTTTGTGGAAGTGTTTTTTCAGGTTGGTGCTCAACAAAGTAACCTAGCATATGCCTGAGAAGACAGAAGAATACTTCTCGGGTGCAGTAAGTCTAAGCAGCATGGGCAAAGTAAAGACAATAGTGTTCAGTATTTATATTTAGGGGATGGAGAGAGGGCTCCCCAGTTACCTTCAGCACCATCTCTTTCAGGGGCATAAAGCAGTTCTCATGCCTATGTCACCGTGAAGTGACTCAAACTTTCAAATGCCCAGATACCAACTCAAGAAGGAGAAGGAAAAGAATCAAATCTTTGAAGGAAGAAAAACAGGACTGGATGGGAATTCAGCTAAATGTTTATCAAAAGAAGCTGAGAAAACCTCAATAGATAATTAGGATTGTCCCTTTTGCCAACAGTACAAAGGGAATTTATGAACATTTATGGGCAATGATAAAAGCAAAGTTTCTTTTGCATCACTGCATTGCAGAATGATTCGCCCCACCCAAGATATCCACAGGCATTTTCTGGAGCCCCGGAACATGTGAATGTTACGAGGTTACACGGAAAAGAGGAATTATGGCTGGAGACGGAATTAAAGTTGCTAATCATCCGGCTATTGAGAGATTACCCAGATTATCTGGGTGGGCCCAATATAATGCCAGGGGTCCTTACAAGCCAAAGAGCCAGTGGAATGAGGAAAAGAAAACTTGTGTTGTTTGATTTGCCCAAGGACATAAAGCCAATGTGTAGCACAGCCAGAGATTTTTCTATCAACCTGGGATCTCTCTCCTGTGACTCCCCTCCAGCTCCGGCGTTTTCTTCTGCTCTTTCTCCTTCCTCCTTATGGCTTGTTGTAAACTTCTGTACCCAGAGCTATGTACAGTTTTCCTACAGATGCCCCTGTAGTGTTTTATAAAATAAGGAGTAGATTCTTATTCCAAATACGTGGCAAAAGAAGAGTAGTTATACAGACTGAACGCAGCCCAGGGAAAGGTGAAGACCGCGTCTGTGGATGTCACTGCCCATACCTGGAGACTTGGAGCATTTTGTTTTCCATCTGAGGTTTTGGATCCTCTCTGCTAAAAACAAGCACCAAAATAGTCTTCTGCTAAGGGATCCAAGCTGATTATGAATACAATGCCTGGCAGCATCTGTGGCGTGCATATTGTTGAACTGCAAAGGCTCTAATGTGTTGGAGCAGAGGCCAAGCAACCAGTATCCATGGCAACTCCCTATTTAGTTTCAACCGACAGTCCTGGAGAATATTCAATCAGATTCTTATAGGTCTAAATGGCACCCAATAAATATTTCCCAAAGCCAACAGATTTGTCTTCTCTTTGAAACAAAGAGAAGAGAAACCTGAGTGGAGGAGGAGGAGGAGAGGGGAAGAATTCCCCAGAAAAGGACTAACGTCAGTAAAGCTAAAATTAATACTTCATTTGTCCGATGATAAAGAGTTGAGCAAATTGTATTAAGTATGAATATAAAGATTTGTGCAGGGTGGGAGGAGGAAGAGGAATCAAAATTTCTGGTCCTGATTTTATCACAAAAAATTATTTCTTAAAAGTTATGAAATCCAGTTCTGTTTACGCGCTAACAGCACACTGTTGTTTATGGAGTGTCCATTCAGGTATTATACTAGACGCTTTACAAACATCATCTCTAATCTGTACCCAAAAATAAAAACTCAAGAGAAAGTTATTCTTATCTCCATTTCACACTTAAGAAAGCTGCAGTTAAGAAAATTTAAACAACTTACCCCCATTACGGATTTTCACTGTGAAAGATTTGGACTTAACTCTCACTGATTTAAAAGTCCCTGACTTAAAAAAAAAAAATAAAAGTTCCTCCCTCATCTGATGCTTCACAGTCTGAAGAAAACAAGTAATACTGATTTCTTTTTTTTTAAATCCTATCCTTGTTAAGTGAATGCTTTAATAAAAAGATATTACTCTGGCAAAGAACAAATTTTGAATTCAACTTGAAATAATTTTTTTTTGGGGGGGGGGTTGTAATTTTTGGCCAGGGCTGGGTTTGAACCTGCCACCTTGAGCATATGGGGTCAGTGCCCTTCTCCTTTGAGCCACAGGCACCGCCCAACTCTAAAATTTTTTATCTATCCCTCCCTGTGACAGTCTTCTTAAAAATTAAACAGTTTTGTCTTTAGCTTGAAAATAATTAAATGTGTGAATATCCTTCATTTGCATATGATTTACGTGTGTTCATTCTAGGTCAACAAAGGGCAGAGACTGTGAGGTCAGGTCTCACGAGGGAGAAGTCAGGAACATGAGAATGTGAGTACTCAAGACTTCTGGATAGAGATCTCAGCAGAAAAGTGAGCAAGAGAAACTAGGTATTCCCATGTTAAGTAACAAAAACCAAACTTCCCCTCATGGAGCCTGCACTGAATTACAGATTTGCCTCTGTGTCACTTTTGCTATCTGAAATGCTTGAAACTTTCATGATGATAGCAACCCCAACTCCAGCATAGTGGACCTTGCACTAAGATTAAATGAAACACATCTCTGTGATGCAACAGTAATTACTTAGGTAGGTGGTAGAAGAAAGCAGATAGCTTTATTGGGATATAATTAGCATACAATTAAATATATATATGTAAATTATACAATTCAATAACTTTTGACATCTATATGCATCTGTGAAATGATCACCTCATTCAAGATAAATAACATGTATATCTTCCCTAAAAGGTAGTCTCCTCATACCTCTTTGAAATCTCTCCCTCCAGTCTTTCCCTACCCACTCACCACCACCTCCTAGCAACCACTGATTTGCTTTCCAACACCATAAATTAGCTTCACATTTTCTAGAATTGAAGGTATATATTGGTAAATTCTTGTTACACTCAGTTGCAACCTTGGGAACCAAATAAAAAGTCACCATGGCTCCTACTCTTCTGAACAGAAGTCATTCTGGGCCCAATGATTTGAACCTATTCTTTTATCAGCTCCTCTCTGCCTGGGCCACGTGTGACTTCACTTTTTGGTGACTTCATTTCAGGCAGTTACCTGGATCTAGTCTTCACCAAGATGCCACGTCTCATTCTGTTTCTTCAACAGGTGTTGACAAAGATGTCTGCCAAAGATAAGGTGCCAGCAATGGCCCCCAGCAACCATGTGTCCAGAAAGCAAGATGGACCACAAAGGTGGGGCCCAACCCAGATATTCCTGCACTGGTGGCTCTATTGTATGGCTACGACAGCCACAGGATCTGGGAAGCACAGGAGCTGATTCTCCTCTCCGGCAGTTCACACACAGCTTTCTGTGGTACGCAGGTGCTTGGTCCCTCTCAGCTGGGGGCTGGAACCCCTTCTCACGCGGAGACATGTTGCTAACATATACTTAAATGGCTCAGTTTGGTAGTTGGTTTGTGTTTTACTTCTGGTTTTTTGTTTGTATTAAACAGCCAATTATATTTTTAAAGATTTTAAAATAATTTTTAAAAATTACATTTACCTACACATTTGCCATTTCTGGAATTCTTCATTTCTTTCTGTAGACCCAAACTTCATTTTTTTTTTCATTTTCCTTCTACTTCAGGATTTCCTTTAACATTTCTTCTAATGTAGGTCTGCTGGTGATAAATTTTCTCAGATTTCAATTGTTAGAAAAGTCATTATTTTGCCTTCACTTTTCAAAGATGCCGTCTCTAGGTATAGAATTCTAGTTGATGGTTTTTTCTTTCTGCACTGCATGGTTGCAGACAAGAAGTCCCTGCCATTCTTACCCATGTCTCTCCATACCCAATATATCTTCTTCTTTCTTTGTCTGCCTTTAAGACTCTTCTCTATCTTAATGATTCTCTATAGTTTGATCTGGATGTGCTTTGGCGTGATTCCTGAAATGTTTCCTCTGCTTGGGATTTTTTTTTTTTTTTTTTTTAGCCTCTCAGATCTGTGAAATAGCCATAAGCAAATTTGGAAAATGTTCAGTTATTTCTGGAAATAGGTTTTTTGGCCTCCCTTCCCTCTAGGTTCTCCAGAAGGAGGCAGACTTGCTGACACCGTGCCCTGTAAGATCCACGAAAGTCCACTTACATGTGCTAATTGTACAACATTGTCCAGCAGCTCACTGAGGCTTCCACCCCCACTCATTTTTCTCATTGTGCTTCAATTTAAATAGTTTCAGTTGCTGTGTCTTCAAATTCACTGATATTTTCTTCTGGAAAGGTCTATTCTAATCAGCTAGTTGTCCTATCCAGTGACTATTTCACTTTAGATATTATATTTTCCAATCTCTAAAAGTTCCATTTGTGTCTCTTTCTCTTTTTCCTCATCATATTTAAGCTTTTAAAAATTTTATCTTCTTGAGTATATTTAAAAGAAAACATTTACAGTAGCATAAGGACATCATCTCTCTCATGTTGGCGGATGTTTCTATTGATTTATCAACTTTCCTGATTATGAGTCATGTTTCTACTTCTTTCTAGGTCTACTCATGTTTATTATCCTTATTATTATTTGTTGGTTTATTACCCAAGGGTGCTAGATGTTGTGATTTTACATTGTTGGGTGCTGGATTTTCTCTATTTCTTTAGAGACTTCTGTTTTTTGTTGTTATCATTTTTTCTTGCCACTTTATTAGTTTTCTACTGGTGGTACAACAAATTATCACAAGCTTTTATTTTATTTTATTCTCAGTCCAGGTATAGCAGTCAAGGTACAAAATGAGTCCTGCATAGTCACAGTGGTGGAAAGTCTGGCTCCTCCTGGAGAACCCAGGGGAGAGTCCATTCTTTGCTTCTAGTCTGGTGGCTGCCAGAATTCCTTGGCTTCTGGCCATATCACTCTAATCTCCACTTCATCAGTGTATTGGCTTCTACTCTCTGTCATAAAATGTCTCCTTTTGGTATCAGCCAGTTAATCTAGGATCATCTTCCCATCATAAGACCCTTAACATCTTCCCTCTATAAATATAGGTAACATGCAACATTTCCAAGCATCAGGACCCAGATGCTCTTTGGAGCCAGTGCTCAACGTACCACAGTATCCACTTAAATTACTTGAAGAATGAATTTAATTGTATGATGCTTGCCTTTAAGTTTTGTTATGGAAGGTCCAGAGCAACCTCTATCCTGTGGCTAATTTAACTCAACTATTAATGTATGACCTTTCTGAGGACACTCCTAAATTCCCTAGAACAAGTTCTGACATGTGGTAATATAAACCAGTCTCGGTCCTGTGTGAGCTTCAGAAATTTTTCAGCTTATTAATTTACAGTGTTTTTTCCCTAGCCTCAGGCATTTTTCTCTTGTATGTGTGAATATTAGTACTCAGTTACAGACTAAAAGAAGCCCTCTCCAGGTGTCAAGAGAATTTCTCTCTCTCTCTCTCTCCACCCCCTTCCAGCTCCCTCCTCTCCAGCACTCTGATCCTCAAATTTCGGATCCATCAACATCTGTGAAGTTCAACCTCTGTCTCAACTTATTAAGGCCTCTGATGCTGTTTCTGTTTCTCTTTCAAGGAGTGAACTGGGACAACTATAGTACTTACCATGTCTACTTACCTTCTCTTACTCTGTAAGCATCACAGTCCCTTCTGGTACCACCTGTTTTGTCTAATGCCTAGAAATTAGTACATATACTTGTACTAATTTACTAATATACTGTACATATACTTGTACAGTATATTAGTCCATATACTTGTCCTCCTTATAGTTGTTTTTGGCAGAAGAGAAATTCCTGTAGCAGTTTTTCCTTCATGAGGAGAAATGAAAGACTCTAGGAGTTGGGCTTTAAACAGTTAATAAGAAAGAGAGAGAAAAGCTTGCCAAGTGACGGAAGAGAGTGTACACCAGCACCTTCCAACCTTCTGACTGGCAAAGGCACTGTAGCCAAAACCCACAGGTGCAAGAGTGTCAAGTAATCAATCACTTATGTGGTTAGGAAAATGGCTTTAGCCCAGTATTATTTCAATCAATTTAATCCCATGAAATTTAAAACATGCCCTTTTGCCCATAGCATAAAAATAAAGTACTACCAGAACTGATAATGTTATTTTCTTTTGCACTAACTCAACTTGGGAAGCAGATTTGAGAAGACAATCTAGAGGAATGTTTTAGATCTTAGCAAGTGTAATCTGCATATGCAAAGAACACACATTATAAGTGGCCAGCTTAGCACATTTGCAAACGCTGAACATACCGATCACCTGCACCTATGGGAAGAAACAGTACATTATCTGAATCCCAGAAGCCCCCACAAATGACCCCTTTCCACTTTCCAGTCCTCAACCACCATGTTAGCCACATCCTGACTTCCAACAATGTAGATTATTTTGGTCTATTTTTGTATTTTATCAGCGACTTCAAAATTACGCATTCTGTTGGGTCTGTGAGAACACATCTACTTTTCTCCTTGCTGAGTAATTTTCCACTGTGAGAATGCAACCCGAAATTATTTATCCTTTCCATTGTTGGTGGGCTTTCGGGTATTCTCCAGCTGAGGCTCATTACCGACAGTGCTGCTATGAACATTCTTGTTTGTGTCTTTGCATGAGCTTATCTATGCATTTCTCTTGGGCATTTGCCCGAGAATGGAATTGCTTGTCCTAGACTATAAACATATCCAGCTGTAGAAGATATTGCCACCCAGCTTTTCCTAGGTACTTGTAATGTAGGTTGCTTTCCAAAACCAGCAGTCTGTTTCAAACAACAGACAAGCAATTTGAGGCTCTTATCCCCCTGGGATAAAAGAGATCAGTGTCAACAAAATCAAATTTCTGTTTCTATAGCTCCTATTCAGGTATTGTTTCCTCTAAGTCATTTTAAAACTTATGATGAAACATGTAATTACTCAATAAGTTAAATCAGTTAAGATAAAACAAAAAAATTAAAAACCTAAAACACTAGAATTGAGGGTTGTTCTATCTTTGTCTTATAGCAGCAGAATCTTTTTAACCCAAAGTAGTTTTCTAAAAATAATCTTCATATATAAAACCCATAAAAGCTGGGGACACTTGTGTTCCAATCACATTTTGGAAACACAGGACTCAGAAGAACCGAGTTTGAAAACACTGTTGTGGTAGGGTAGGTCTACCTCCTTCTGTTTCAAATGAGGAAAGTGAGGCCCAAAGAGAAAAAAAAGAAATTCCTTCATGGGATCACACAGTCAGACAGTGAGAAGCCAACCTCACTTCCCCCTCACCCTAAGTTCAGGACACTGGCCTTCCCAATTTGAACTGGATCTTAATGTGGACTCAGCCACTAAGATAACCAGATTATTGACCAATACAGAGGGAGTATAAATAGATTTTAAGAGGCCTAACCTTGGATTGGTTATTGTCCCTCCCAGGTGCTTAACTTACATGGAAAACTATATTCTCCTCCTAAGAGAATGAACCCACTCTACCCATGACAAAAGGGAACCATGAAAGCTACAACACCAAGATGCTAATTCAAAGCATCTTGGTGTTGAATACAGAATGTAGACAAAAAGTTAGGACCTCCTAAAATCTACTAAAAAATCAGCAATGTGTAAATCTCTTCTACCAGTGTGTGAGTCTACTTCTAACTAGCAGTAAAAAAGAATTGAACTTTTGAATCTGGCCCAAGTATTTTTTTCAAAATGTTGGGAAAATATGATTTGAACTTTGTCCAAGCAGTGAACTTTAGGTCTGATGTCTGAAGGCCTAGAAATTTTGCATATCATTAAAATAGCTTTTTTAAAATTCTGCAAAGACTCAAATGAAGCTGAATTCAATTTTCCCCCTAAAGAACATATGGACTTTCAAAAAGACAAGGGAGGAGGTGGCTGGCAAAATATGTTTTCAGTTTTAACACATTTTTTTTAAAACAAAATAAAACAAAAATCATGGTTGGATTGCCTCAGCCCATAAAAATTATCATTGTTCTTGTCACTGACTTATGACTACTAAAAGTTTTTCTGATTATTTTGTATAAAATAATCATTCTTTGTGCTAATAGTATTGGAGAAGTTGCAGGAAATAAGCAGGTTGTATGAGGCAAGGTAAGTCATGGCATTTCATAAACTCAAGAAATCAACAGTTTCTTGTAAATCATAGGAAATAAGGACTATTTCCAGAAACTGACAGAGGTAATTCTGGGCTAAGCACCAAGATGTTGATTCCAAATTTCATTAAAAAATGGGCTTTTAAAAAAGAAGACAAAGATGGGGAAGAAGAAAGACAAAGAAAAGGAAAGAGAGGAAAAGAAGAAATTCTAGAACTATTACATCAAGTCAATGCATTATTGAATGGAAAATGGGCTCTTTGGGTCTCTGGCATCAGAAAGGTTCAGATTTGTTATTGAATCCACCAAAGTATATTGTCATTTTTTACTAGAGCATAAATGGGTAAGGAATTCAAATGACCCAATCCCTCACTGAACCAGAATTTCGTTTATCAAATAGTTTTAAAAATAATTTTTCCTATCTCTATTATAATTTTAGTACATTTTTATCCCAATCCCCTCTGTGTTTTGAAGAGAAGAATTAGATCACTTGATCAGAATCCTGTCCCTAGCAGCTCATGAAGGATCATGCACATGTCAGAAAATTGAAGGGAAAGAAGAAGGGGGATAAAACTAGGACCACGTCATTATCAAGGTGGCCTAACATTATATTCATGGTAGAGTGGAGCCCTCCACCTTGCTTCCAGCCCCTCACTTATTCTGGCTGTAACCTCCTCCCCCAACAGTCCCTATTCTACCCACATGAAATGCAGTCACACAGAACTCCCCTCCCCTGGCTTCCTGAAGACGCCATTTTTTTTATACACCTGACTATGAGAAGTGTCATCTCTTATTCCTGGTCCTTTTCCCCATACCTGCTATTTCTGGTTTGAAGATGTCACTCCTCTAGTGCTAGCCCAAATGAAACAATCACTTTCTAGTGACACCTGTTCAATGCCAACATTGTTGTTGAACACTTACTTCTATGGGGTAAGTAAGCATTTTAAGCATTTTACTTAACATAAGCAACAGGCCTGTGATGTGGTATGGTTAGGATTTTCATTTTACAGATGAGGAAGGTGTGGCTTGAATTAAAGAAAGGAAATGTAAGAAACAATAGGGAACTCGATTTACGAGGAGAAACAAGGAGTGACCTCCTATGTAGTATGAATTAATTCCCCTCAAGAGAGTGAGTTCAGAATCAGTTATTCTACCATTTTATAATTTCCTCTCTCTGAAGCTTTTCCATCATCAAAGAATCTCAACAAAATAGAAATACATAGCCGGGCGCTGTGGCGGGCGCCTGTAGTCCCAGCTACTAGGGAGGCTGAGGCAAAAGAATCGCTTAAGCCCAAGAGCTGGAGGTTGCTGTGAGCAGTGTG
>CAUYON010158623.1:0-11220 GCA_963573935.1 Arctocebus calabarensis | reverse complement strand
GTTGTAAATTTCACATGTACCCTTGTAAGATGCAGTGTAGATGTGGTCCTACGAATTACTCTCCTTCCTCCCATCCTCCCCCTTCCTCTCCCTTCACCCATCCTCCTCCCTTTCCCCTTTCCACTTCTTCTTGGGCTATAATTGGGTTATGGCTTTCATAAGAAAGTTACAAATTGGTTTCATAGTAAGACTGATGACATTGGATACTTTTTCTTCCATTCTTAAGATATTTTGCTAAGAAGAATATGTTCCAGCTCTATCCGTGTAAACATGAAAGAGGTAAAGTCTCCATCTTTCTTTAGGGCTGCATAATATTCCATGATGTATATATACCACAATTTATTAATCTATTCGTGGGTCGATGGGCACTTGGGCTTCATCCATGACTTAGCAATTATGAATCCTTTTTAAAGAACAGTGTGTCCTTTGGAATCCTTCAACAGAAGCAGGCTTCAGGATGAGGGAAGGCCTAAAAGATACTTATTAAAGGATAAAGGAGAGGGAACTGAAGAAGAGAGGAAGTGCCTTGAGATTGCTGCAGATCTCACATTTTTAAAAAAGAAGTGGACAAGGAAGGCTGGATGGGAGGAGGCTCAGAACCATGGTGCAGGTCTGAGAAGGACTTGGCCAGGCTGATGGAGCAGCCAGGACCCAAGGTGCCAGTGCTAATCCCCTGGCTGCTTTCCACCCTTGCTAGCCAGCAGCCCAGGGGAAGCATGGCTTCAGTATTGATGGGCGACACTGAAGGCTGTGGCCAGGTGTGGCTCCTGCAGCAGGCTTGAAGGAAATTAGAGTGGCAGCATCTTAGCCATCTGCAGGAATGCCCCATAGTTACGTTTGTTTGGCTGGAACATATATAACAGAGAGAAGCAGCTAGAATGGCATTGTGAGGAACCTAAAATGGTACAATTAAGAATGTGCACTTTCTTTAACAGGAAGTTTGAACAGTTTTACCCTTGTATATAGAAATATCTTTAGAAAGAATTACAATTTAGAAGTATATAAAAATCAATATATATGATGGCTTTTTTAAAGGGGGCAGGCTGGCTACACAAACACTCTTAGTATCTATTATACTAATTCAGCTGACAAGTGACCTAAATGTTGATAGTGGTGGCTGAAATGCAATTTCAGAAAAACAGGTTGACAATACAATCAAAGAGTTAGAGAGACATTTGAAGAAAAATGAAAGAATGGAAAGAGAAGTGATTCTAACTTGAAATTTATCAAACCATGTTGAAGTCATCCCTTCATTCACTTATTAAACAAATGTTTATTATGTGGCAAATATTATTTTAGACAACATTGAGAAGTCAAAGCACAAAACAGACAAAAAAAAATCTCTCTTAATCGAGTCTGTGTATGAATGTGATGAAGCTGTAAAAAAAGTAAAACTTCTATCAAGTGATGCTAAGTGTTGTGAAAAAAATAAGGCAGAATATACAAAGGAACCAGGAGTGGTAGGGAGGTGAGAAGGGTCCCCTTCTTTCAAATGCTCTTTATCAAAATGTAATGGAAAAAAAAAACAAAAAAACAAATGGAAGTAGCCTCGGAAATAGGCTGGTGAATATCTGAGGCAGGGTGGTAAACAAAGAAACCATCAAGAGCAAGACCCGAGAAAGCACGCCTGACACTGACGAAAAGACGAGGGGCTGGGGAGTTTGGAGAAAAGAGAGTGACAGGGAGGGGACTGGGAACAGTTTCCCAAGTTAATGAGCGAAGCTGAGTAGGGAGCTCCAGCAAGTACCTTTTAAGGCAGTGCATAAAATTCAAGGTTATTTTTTGAACAGAGGAGTGATGTGATCTGGCTTGTATTGTCATTCTGCTTCCTCTTGAGAGGAGACTGTAGTTGGGCAAGCTCAGAAACAGGGAGACCTCATGTGAGGCTCATCCAACATCAGGCAAGCAACGATGGCAATTTAACATGGGGGGAAGACTTCGGATTTTGGATACATTAACCAGACATAATCAGACATTCAAAACTGCTATCCTGTCATTATTATGCATATTTACTTCTCAAAGTTTAGAGCAATGGTAATAAACATATGTGTTATATTACTCTGAATAGGAAAATGAAAGTCTCTATTATGCATACATCAAGTGGAGCTGGTGATCTGTCTTGAATAAATAAGATACACTATTTTTCCCCTTCTGGCAGTCTTCAGAAAAACTGCTCTGTTTCATGAAATATTTTGCTCACTTCTATTAATACTTTTCATAAAAATTAAAGAGGACTTTGCAGATGCTGATTCACCTGTCAAAAATGCTATTTCTCTTTCTAATAATTGAGTTATCTATCCTAAGTGAAGAAGTCTTCCCTACCTAAGATCCACATCAGAGATTTCCACGTTGCCACTTCGTGGGGTCATAACCCTCGTCTAGCACCTGCTATGGCACCTACACTTTCTAGATTGTGCCGATTTAAACTTGTACCTGCTCTTTAACTTGGTAGACCTTGCTACTGAATGAGGTTTCTTCAGGTGCTTTATTATAGTGTTACTCAATTCATCAATTATTATTGCCTATTTATCGATATTTACATATTGAAAAGGCATAACTTCTCATAAATTTACTGAACCTCATCTATCTCATGAGTTCAAATGCTCTGCTATACTAAATCTCCGCATATGAAAGCTCTTTGCATGTCAATTTTCATTTATTACTGTCTGTAAGCTACCTGTAACGGAAATATTGAAACTAAAATATTTAATGCAGTGTCAGGCATAAAAAAAGTATTCAGTGTGTTTCTGTTTTTATTCACCCATGCTATTCCCTAATAATCACACTCATCATTTCTTTTTGAAATGGTTGAGAAAATAGCTGTTATAATTGGAATGCTTTAGACTGTGAACATTATTTAAGTTTTTTAAATTTAATTTAAAGTTTTGGTATAAAAATTAAATTTGATAATGCATTAAGGTGACTACCTTCCAATTTTTTTATGGCTATTTTTTTTTTCTTTCTAAATTCTTCCAATTTTTCAATGACTATAATTGTCTTAACAGTTTTGATATATTATGCTATACTAGTATTTCTATTTATTGCTATTTTTCTAACTATTGCTATTCAAGTATTTTCATAATTAATGAAAAAATTACATTGAACAATTGTAACTGGAGTAATCAGATTGAGTATTTTGCTATTGCTAAGAAGAAAACAACGGATATTGTTGCAGTTTTGTTTCATGTACAGAAGAGAAGGTATCGTGTTACATGTAAGGATAATGAACAGAAGACGTGGAAATAAGTGATGGGATTTTCACTCAACATGAAAAGAGATGGGGAGATTTTAGAAAACTTTCTGAAAATTTTCTACCATCAATAAGAAAGGGAAAAGCAATAATTTTTCAGTCTCTCCAGGAAGAATGAATTGTCACCACTGAGAAACTAGAGCTTGGTCTGGCAAAGCAAGTTTGAAATCCTAAATTCTCTTCTCCCCTCTCTTATGAAATCTAGATTATAAAAGTAACATTTTGTCTGAAACCAGCCTGAGCAAGAGTGAGACCCATAACTAGAAAATAGAAATAGAAAATAAATAGAAAAATTAGCTGGGAATGGTGGCACATGCCTATAGTCTCAGCTACTGAGGAGGCTGAGGCAGAAGGACTGTGTAAACCCACGAGTTGGAGACTGCTGTGAATTACAGTAACGTCACTACCTGAGCAACAGAACAAACTCTGTCTCCAGAAGAAAAGTATTTTTTTTATTTAAAACAATTAAAGGAATTAACTCAAATGTCATACTATATAAGAAAAATAGGAATTTAAAAGTAGGGAGTCTATAGATGGGTCTCCCCTAGTGTCCTTTTGTACCCTCATGAGCTTTAATAAGAAGCTACATGTCTCTATTTCTTTCAGTTTATATTTAGGCCACATCAGAATACTCCTAGTACCTTTCCTTTTCTTCGCTCTTGTGTAACTCACCTAAATGACCATCCTCTTATGCATCCACAAGAACAATATAATCTTGATCCTCAAAGAAAAAAAAAATGTACCGGATTTAGTTTGAGAAGTTTGAAGCAAAACAGAATTTTCAAAAGGAAAAAAAAAAAAGATTGAAATTGATAGCTGTAAGCAGATTATGTTCCTCTGTGTCCTGGAATATTTTCGTCATTTGGCTACCTACTTCTAAGTATTTTATGCTACGGAAGTTGCATTGTTTACTTTTGTCTATATCACTCTCTCATACACTGAGGGACTGGACATACCTGTGACAACTGATCCATTCTCTACTGGGACAGCACACAGCACCTACAAAAATGGCTACGCTTAGGAAGAACAAATTCTAACTCAACTTTACAGAGTGTCTAATAAGGTACCAGGGAACTCTGTTCTCAAGTAAAAGAATAAACATATACATTGAGAAGTATAGTCTGTATAAAAAAATAGAATTTTCTTTTTTTTTTAGTTCAAACCATTTTTTTTGCCCATTAGTATTAATAATTGTATATGCTATTATGATATCTTTTTCTCAGATATTATAAATCATACATTAAGGACACATTTATTTGCAACGTATCCTTTATAGGATTTTCCTCATTTTTTTTTCTCATTTTTGTTTTTATATTTTTATAAATGAATAGAATTATTCTCTAGTACTTGTCTGGAGTGTTTTTTCCTCAGATAAATTATAAATGAAACTACTTCTGGAGTGATACTTCAGGATATAAATGTCCTCTTAGAGTAGTTCCGAGACAAACTATTTTGTACTGATTTTACTGTATAACCTTTACTATTGTAGGGAGATAGACCAATGGATGGATGGATGGATGGATGGATGGATAGATAAATACTATCTTACCCTATTTAATCTGCTCTAACAAGAATACACTAGATTGGGTAGTTTTAGCAGCAGAAATATACTTTTTACAGTTCTTGAAGTGGGGAAGTCCAAAGCCAAGGTGCTGGTACATTCAGTGTTTGGTGAAGACCTCACTTTCTGGCTCATAGACGTCTGTTGTCTTGCTGTGTCTCCACATGGAAACGATCCCTTGTCACTTTTATATAGGCATTAATAATTCTATTAATGAGGGTAATTTTATCATCCAATTACCTACAACAGGCTCCACCTCCTAATACCATGAAATTAGGAGTTTGGGTTTCAATATATAAAGTTTAAGGAGACATATTTTGCTCTATAGCAGATAGATAAAAAGATAGATGGAGAATTGAATTTCAATAGGATAAAAGAAAAAAATATGGATTTGTATAAAGTGCAAAACTGCAGCAGAATGCACAAGATTAAAGTCTCAAGCTTTATCACTAGAAATCCAAACTCTTAAAGCAATTAAAAAACGTAGATCTTTAGTAGAAGTACTTCATTTTACTGGAAATAAAAAATATATTTTTTGTGTTAAAAACCTGGTGGTCTATTATATATTAAAAATGGTAGTAATAGACACCTAGTTAGCATTCAAGAAAACTATTGTGAAAGATGAAAACTGGAAGCCACAGTTATAAACTTCTTTAGGGTAAGATGGGATAACATGCATATAAAGTGGTCCTCTAAAGCCAAAATGTTAAAATCCCAGGAGTTCTTCCAAAGATCTCAGCATTTAGAAAACATACTTCATTATACATAGAATTATTTGACATAAACAATTGGTTCCAACTATTAAATTATGAAAGTTTACTATGTGAGCAAATGATCTGCTGATTTTTTATTTGTTGGTTTTACCAAAAAGTTTTATATTTTAAAGATCTACTGGGATTCTACATTCCCTCTCCTGCTAATAGCCTTACCAGCCTGTTGTGCCACTTTACATCAAAGAAGTTTCTAACTGCGTCTAAGAGCTTTCATCTTTTTCCTTTTGTTGTTCATAATACGCAACCTCATGTTGTTCTGTAACATGTCTGCCTTACTAACCTGTAAATCTATTGGAGGTCATGAAGAGTGTTTTAATCAGACATATCATAATCTCCAGTGGATTCAAAGAAGATGATGTTTCAGTCCTTCCTTGCAATTTCTGTGCATTTACATTAATTGGGTGCATGCATTTTGGTAAAAGCAAATATGAAGTTACTGACAGCATGAACAAAATGTAGGTGTTATTAAAATGGGTGTAGATATTTACTATTAATCGTATGGCTTAACATTCTTCTGGTGAAAAATAAAATTGTCACCTGTGACAGATATTTGCCAAAATTCAGTTGGTGGACCTTAAACAGCCTCATATGAACTAGTTTGATTACTTTCAGGTAAGACCATCACCTTCAGCTGTATTTTATATTACTTTACCGCTTCATATTTCATCATAAAATGATTGAAAATTTATTATGTTTGAAGGAGGCATTCAGTAACATGTCCAAGGACAATTTTTCAGGTCCATTCACCTCCGCTCTGTTCTGGGATAACTTTTTTCAATTGTGAGTCTTGTACCATGTGTGTAAGATAATAATAGATCCTTTATGAAAATCCAGATCTTTAGGTTCTGCCCCTGATGATTTGCACATGTGTACCTAGCAATCTGCATTTTAACAAGCTCCTTGTGTGATTATCCGGTGCTAAAGATTGAGAATAGGAAATGAGTCTAGAGAATCAGTTGAACATCTATAAATGCGTTTGTGTGACACCAAAGCCTTCTTTAAAAAAATGCAATTTATTTCTGTGTGTAGGTCAACCATTATTGCAAAAGTTTTCTTTTGTGTGAAAAATAAAAATGAACTAAAATCATTGGCCCCAGAGAATCATCTTGTACACATCATTTGAAATTTTCCATCAGTAACAGATGTGTGAAATGTAAAATAAATACTGACATTATTTTTATTTTAATGCTTATGGTGATATTGTTACAAAATAGAACACATGCATTATTTACCATAATGCCACCACTACTTTTTGGAAGTATATTACATAAGAAATTCCCTCTCTGGCCTTTGGATTTAAAAAGACAGAAGCTCACCCTCTACCCTCAACAATTGGCAACTTGAATCTTCATATGATAGCGAAGGAGAGAAAAAGTAGGATCTTTACCCCACCCACCCAAAGCTTTCAGGTGGACAGCACAATAGCAAAGAAAAATCAACCACGGAAATGCACAGCACGTTTATTTAACCAAAGTGCTACATAACATATGAGTCTTCAGAAATAAAGACCCAAAGAATAAGGCAAAATTGTGTATTTTTATGGACAGTCATGTACAAGTGTGATTGGAAGACAAAAGAATGGGATTTAATGGTCACACACGGGGGAGATTTCAGCAAGTTGTATTTGTGCTGATTGTTCTCTAAGTTTGGGTGTCTCTATATTTTCCCTCTGTCTATAGGGTAGGACCTATCTAGAATGAGGGTATTTAAGGACCTATCTTCAGGGGAAGTAGGTCAGACAATTCTCTTTATGGCCTCATGGGGAAAAGGTGGGAGAAGGTCAGAGAGTGACCTTTCTGCCTCTGTGGTTTTCTCAATGCTCAGTACTAAGGTGTCATTTTGGGGGTATTGTGTTCTCATCTTCAACTATAAATACACAGAGGTCAGAGGTCACTTCTAGTCTACTCAGAGCTACATTGTTCAATAACCCCAAATAACCCATATGCAAAACTCAACAGCTGTTAGTTTTCAATTGCATAACCTATATTATAATTTTGTATTTTTTAAAGATTTATAAGGTAACGAGGTATTGACTCATGTTTCTTCAAGCATTCTTAACATTGAATAGTTTATCCCATTTTTTGTTCCTACACTTTTTATTAATGTATGTTTGTTTCTATAGGAAATATTGTTAAAAGTCATTATTCTGGGTAAAGATTATGTTAGCTTTAGCTTTGATACATGCTATGAAATTACTCTTTTACCAGTGTAAAGATTTATTTTCTTACTAAGGTTTTGCCAAGGTCTAGTGGAGAATGCTTCTCAGTTTTAATTTTATCAATTTAAGAGTCAAAATCATATAGCATAGTGGTATCCATTAGATTTTTATATTTAGTGAATTTAGCCTTTTATGTTTCTTCTTTTATAACTTACAGGGCTATGATCTTTCATTTAGTTCATTAAAATGCTACTCTAAGTGGGGATAAGCAAAAAAAAAAAAAAAGAATTACTAAACTCTTAAATTTATTCTCTTACTCATTCTCTTGTGATTCAATAATTTGGTTCTGGTTTTCTGGATTATAAGATTATATGTGAGGATTGAGGGCCTGGGAAGAGACACTTGATTCTCCTTAAGGAGAAAGATCTCTGAAGAGAAGGTCCCTCTTGTTTGGGCAGTTAGCAGGAACCGATGTAAGTAAATCTAAGTGTCACCTCAGTTGCTAGAATTACAAACATATATGAAGGACTACCTAAAGTTTAGGAGCTTGATAAACATACAGACAACTGCTGAGACTACTGAATTAGAGTCTGTGGGAGTTAGGAGCAAGGAATCTGCATGATAGCGTTGCCTATATGCAAACTGTAATCTGAGAACCAAAGCATCAAGGAAACAAAGAACCAATTTATACATAAATATGATATTTTGCATTCAAGACCTAAATTGGACAAATAATTAGAAATACATTCTACAGATCACAATGATTTTGTAAAAAGGAGAGCTATTAAAATGCATAATTTACAAAGGAAATGTATATTAAGACTGAATATAATGATTGTGGATGGCCTCCATGTAATATAATCAGTGACAATTTCAATGCTTAGATGAAATAGCAAAAGGCTCACCATAAGGCCCTTGTTTTGCTTGTTCTACATAATCGTTCTAAACAATCTCAGCAGGTACTGAAACAATTGTGAGTCTGAGGAGGAAAAGTTTAAAAATAGTAAAGTCCACTTTCAGGCAACCTGGAAGGTCTTACTCCTTCCCAGGCTTAAGAATGAAAGGCTGTCTGCTTCTCAATACATTCTGCAATATTGATTTCAGAAACCTCATAATCTGTGTTGGCAGATTTAAATGAATTTCCTTTTGCTTTTTCTAACCTGTAAAGGTGAAAGAGCCTCTCTTTTTCTTCTCAGCAGTTGTGCTTGGCAAGACTTAACATCAAGTGGAGATTGAGACTTATGATTGGTGTCTGAATTTTTTTTTGGACGTGTACACAATCAAGGTGTCCAACCTGCAGCCCATGGAGCTGGCTGCACGCTGATTTTGTGAGGACTTTTTTTTGCTCATCTGTGGTGTCAGATATCATGAAAAGTACACAGGGATCTTGTTTGTTGCTAATCAGATTTCCTTCCTGTTTGCATATTTAATGTTTGGCCCAAGGCAACTCTTATTTTTCCAATGTGTAGCAGAGAAAAAAAAAGTAAACCTTAATTTATTGTCTAGAACAGAGTAGTGATACGTACCCATTTAAAACTTGAGTATAGAAAACAATTCTATTTTCTTTAAAAGAATCTTTGGTATAATAAAGCAATGATTTAATCTGGATAAACTAGTGGCAGTGTGGATAAATAAGAACCCACTAATTAATTCTGAACCATTCTAAATCAAAGAATGTCAAAAGACCAAAGTAAAACCTTAATAAACTTTGTCAAAAGAGGTTTTTACTCTTTTTCTTGATGTGACACAAAGGATGAATGATATTCACACATCCAGGGCATTCCCATTTATATACCCCACATTTGACAATCCCAGGATTATCCTAAGAAGCAGAGCAATTAGCATCACAACTGTTTAAATCAATTAATCTACTTAAATCTGTTCCCATTAATACAGTTTACTCTTAGCCTTCATGAGGGTAAAAAGGTAACAATTTAATCAGAGTAAATTTCCTCACAATAAATAAATGTTATGATTTCCTTACCATGGAGAAGTTTTGTGGTCTACAAAAGCCAAATTCAGAAAGAAAGGACATAGACTCTTAGAGGTGTAAAAGGCACTAGCTGGAAATCAAGCTGCTCATTCTCAGCATGGAGTGGGGAGCCAGGAGAGTTAACCAGAGCTGAGAGTGGCCTCTTTTTAGGTGGGAAATAATCCTATTACCTTCTGGTTTTGATTGAAGTTTTTTTTTTTTTTTTTAGTAGATCATTCATGTAAAAATTTGAATATAATTTGAAGGAGAATTGGAAAGATGAATAGTATTTCACATTTATTTTCTCTTAAATGTTTTTTTCTCTGCCACTTAATACAAATGCAGAAAATAAGAGCCGACCCTCCATTTGGTTCCGCTCTGTTTATCTGGAGTTTCAGAGGAATATGGAGGGTGGAGAGAAATACTGTTACGATGTTCTCTTCCTTTCTTAGAAAGAATTTTTTTTTTTGAAAAAGCATATTACTAGCCATTCTAGAAATTCATTAGCAAATAATTACTAATATAAGTTTTATAAAGATGTAAATTAAATGCATTTTATCTTTTGCCTGAAATGTGAAGCACGTGATTTTATTTGCTGTTCATTTTTATACTAATATTATCATAAAAGCATTCCCAGCTTTCCAAGATCAGGAAGGAAGTTTGTGTGCAACAAACATTTGCTTAGAGACATTTCTAAAAGAGATGGGATAATACCTTTTAATTCAAAGACTTGCTATTTTGAATTTAATAATTTGGACAGAATGGCGAACGGCAAGAAACATGTGAATACATTTTGTTAGGATTAGTCCTTATTATCGTATTTTTACATGGCAGGATAATTTTAGGATTCAAAGTTGTATTAATTGTTTTTGCACATGTAGTTATTAATGAATTAAATGTATCATTTTGGCAAATGTTTGGAAGAAGGTTATTTTTCCCTTTTTCTTCCTACTTTTAATATTTTGCTTCAAGCAATGGCTTTTCAGAAATGCATTTGGGTTTGGGGTGTGGGATCAAATATACCGGTGTGAATATTGATTATGCCATTTACCTGTTGGACAGAGATAGATTATTTAATTTTTCTGAATTTCTGTGTCTTCATATGAAAAAATGTAGATAATAATATTAAACTCTTAAAGGTATTATAATTAAATATAATAAATTTATAGCTTCTAATTTTCTAAACATAATGTATATTAATTCTCCTTTCCTCCATTCCTCTTCCTAATGGATACAGACCACATTCCAGGCATCTGTCTATGTCAAGCTTTTAGCATAATGCATGTTTTGTGTGACATGAAAAGCTAATGTTTCTTGATAATTCTTTTGGGAAAAAATAATCTTTTGGGGGGGATTTTTTTTAACTTATTGTTAGGGATTCATTGAGGGTACAAGAAACCAGGTCCCAGGCAGCGCCTGTGGCTCAAAGGAGAGGGTGCCGGCCCCATATGCCAGAGGTGGTGGGTTCAGACCCAGCCCCGGCCAAAAACTGCAAAAAAAAAAGAG